>KI915082.1:92557-111152 GCA_000473445.2 Anopheles farauti
ACTAACAACACTCTTAACAAAGCTTTTCCGCCTTTGCCTTCATTTAAATATACCACGATTGCTCCACCGGGAACGGAAGCTGCATCACCACTGATGCCGAATGACGATGCGTTTTCGGTAGTTTCTGTTTCTGAATCTGAAAATACATATTATTAAACAACTCTGTATATGCGTACGTTCAATAAACACTTACCTGATAAAATAAATGTATTTTAATCATTATGCAGCACAACCAAAACAAACCGATAAATATGTAAACAAATGGTTTTCATCGTGGCATTTGAAAAAAATCATCGCTAAAACATCGACTTTTGACAGTGATCAGAGTGACACTAGCGCCAGCGGTGGTAGGTTTCTGAACTAATGGCGGACGAGACACAATCCGGACTTTAACCGACAATTGTCTGTTCACTTGCCTTTTAAAAAATAACTCCCTCTGGTGACGAGTGTGCGAAGTACAACATATTTTGGTGTAACTGCTAATTTCATCCGTTGAGTGTCTTGTATTTCAACCCATCGATGTCCAATTTCTAGTGGCTCATTCGTTACTTTAAGTTTTAAACTCTAACATAATCTAATTTGATGGTTGGAATGATGGAAAACGTTAAACAAAACTAACGAAAAACGAGTAACTAAATATAAAATGCAATCAAAATCACAATCGAATCGACGGTTGCGAACGCTTGGTTCAAAAATCAAACCCGGATGGAATCCAATCGTTTAACTGTCGGATCGGAACGCGGCGTTCCGATCCTACTCCGAGCGCCCATCACCACTCTCCAGACTGTACGCACACCGCCAAAGAACAAAACGAAACGGCTGAGCTTGTGTGTGGCGCTGCCGCTGCTATTCGCGCTTGTGTCCCAAATTCTTGAGAAAAGCGAATTCGCTTGCGATCGTCACCGTTAGCGGTGAATGCAATCGAACCGCCGCGAGCTTCACGCAATGGTTTACCATCGGTTGTGATGTGCGCTGTTTGTCAGAGAGTGTACTTAAAGTGGATGTGCCTTATTGTTGTGTGAAATGTGTTAGTGGTTCTTGGGCTTCGCAGCAGCAAGCGGAAGGTCGAGATCATCCGTTGTGTCGATCATCTTGCTGTGTGCAAGTGTGTAAGTGTGTGTGGTTTTGTGCCTGCGTCTCTCCGTATGCACCAATCAAACGTGGTGGGAAAAAAGAGCAACGGAAAGAAAAAAAAATCCAGCGTCCGTCCGCACACACCTAGCCCGAGCAAACCTCGATCAACCTTTTATACGTTTCGAGCCAAGCTACAATCAAACGAATTTCGTGAAATAGTGCGTGTGTATGTGTTGAGAAGAAGGCTCCCGGTTTTCGGGTAGCAATTCTATCCTGAGTGTGGCTTTGCGAGTCCCAAAAAACACTTTTTTTCTTGTAAACTGTTTTGCATTGTTCCGCGTGTGGTGTGTCAGAGAAGGTCGACCTGGCTTACCTTTCTCACGGTGTGTCCAGCTGTGTACGTGTTTGTACGCTTTTGCTGTTCTGTGTATCTGGCGTTGTGTGAGTGTTCCGTGTGAATTTGGCATTTTTGGGACGGCTATCGCTGCCCGACACACCTGAAGCCAGCCAGCAGCGCAAATCAATCAGCGTCGAGTGAAACGCACCGAAAACCGAACCAAATCGTACCGAACTCGGTTGGCAAAGGAATGCCCGTCCGAGACTGCTACCGATACCGCCGCACCGTGAACGATGGAGGACGACGGTAAGGTGGTGCTGCGGTGCAGCAGCAGACGACGCCTCGGAAGAAAGTGCTTCCAGATGCGATCGCGACTGAAGGAGGAGCATAAAACACACCATACAGAACGGACGGCAATAGAACCAAACCCAGTGCAACTTCACATACTGCTCCGGGTTGCCGACGAAGCGCTGGAAGAGAAGGATGACTATAGCGTGGACAAGGAGGGTGAGGAGAGGGCGGCAGTCGAAGCGTACCGATCGCGTAGACGACGGCGACAACCGTTATGGTGCAACGGACGCGGGTTGCTGCTCGCGATGCACTTGCTGCTGTTTTGCTGCACGGTGACCGGTTTCAGCCTGACGCCACCACCCGGTAAGGATCAGAGCGCCCGGCGGGCCTAGATACCAAACGCCCGGCTTTAGCTTCGACAGATTAGGAATTAAGAAGAAGCGTAAAACGCTAATAATCGGGTTCTAAACTCAAATCCCTTTACTAAAATACGATTGAGCAAACACTTAATCCTCAGAATGATGTAATAATGTTAAGCAACGTAAGAACAGATAGGAAGACGTAGAAGTAGCAAAAGGCGCAGGTAGCAATAATTCTACTTGAGATTGGTAAAATAATTTAAATGGTAGTTTTGGGCAACAGTTCAAAAGATAGATGCATATGATCAACCTATGAATATGAAGAAAATATGATCAATAATGCAATTTTTACTCTCCGTTGATGTGTTTGCAAGATCGAAAGTTATAGTAAAACAATGCCTGCTGGACATTTTATCACGATGAGATCATGCCCACGAAAGATGCGGTGACGAGTCTCTGGCAGCGCACGATTGCCTGGTTAAGGTTGATAAATTGCTTTCAGATGCATTCTCCGGATATACGATTGCTGGGCTCTGCGTCTTGAGTAGTGGAAAGCGCTGGGAAGGAATCGTTTCCAATCATGACATCATCGTGTGATTATTTCGATGGTAGCAACACCTCCCGGATAGGAAATCGAACAAGAACGCGATGATTGCAGTAAACTGCACGATACGATTATATCAGTTAAGGTGCGATTTTTCTAGAACGTATGGATTCGTTTGCTTATTTCTAAGAAGTGTCTTAATGTGTTTCCTTCACCCACACACGCATAGATACGCGTGCGAAGGCGTTTTCTATCCCTATCGATTGGATTAATAGCTTAGCGAAGAAGCCTAAGAAACGGAGGCGCATTTTACCTGCCTCTCCTCTCCCTTGGCTACTGGTGTATTGAAGAAGTTCTGCTTTCCGCTTCTTAGAACCCGGCATTACGCGTGTTGGTACTGCAGGTGCTCCTATATTTTTTCGGGGTTTGTTTTCGCTCTACTCTCCCACACGATGAAACCAAACAAATCCCTTAAACGGCAAAAACTTGCTCTCTCTCACACACGGTCACTATCCCCGGTCGAATTGAGTGAAATGACAGAAACAGACACTATAAAAGAATGCGCCCGAAGAGAGTCCCGAAAGGAAAGGAAGAATTATGTATGCTCTCGAGGAAAAAAACACAAAAACAGAAACGTTTTTTCTATTTTCATTTTTACTAGCTGAAGCTTTTTATTGCTGCCGAGCCCTTTTTGGCCACCCCCGACCCTTGTGCCAGTGCGCCGTGTGGCGCGACATCCATAAACAAGAGGGTGTTATGTTCTTTTCTCTGTGTTTGTTTGTATGTTTATGTGGTTTGCATAAAACTACCAATATGTTCAACGAAAAAAAAAACAATTGCAGCATAGGCACAAGCAATGTGAGATGCACACGTGGACAGTGCGTGTCAGTGAGACAGAGAGAATTATTTTTCACTTGAACCGCTTCGGATTGCGAAAGCGAGTGAGGGAGATGAAGGGGTTGAATATGTGTGCAGTTCCACATACCACATTTCAAACAACTCAACAAACGCACACAAACAGATAGACCTATAGACCCCGAAAGAAAGGCAAAGGTGCAGCAGCGACTACATTCTTAAGATCGGTTGTCTCTTGGTGTAAAAACCGCATCTGGTGCTGCGTTCGTATGCGTCTGGTGGTGGGACGCGCGCGCATTTGCAGGGGTTCAGTTGCGTTTCCTGTGTAATGTGTTGGTTAACAAAAGCGATGAATTAGTAAGTTAGTATATAAAACATATTTTGCTTCATTTTTGATGAGCTCGAATTTGATAAAATAATATGGAAAACAATCTTGCGGCTTAAACAGATATTAGAGAAAGAGGCGCTGTTTTGAAATTGTTAATACAAAAAGATTAATTGGCAAATAATTGCTAGAAAAGTGTAAAAACTGCATTGAGGAAAATAAGTACATTTAATTTCTCACACTGGATTGCAATCAATCGAACTCCCCTGCAGTACGTCAGGTGGTGGAATTGGAATGTCGGCCTCAAATCTCGATCATTAGATTCTGTACACACTGTCTTGCTTTGTTTTATGTTTTTCCATTCAAGCAGGCGTTTCGCATGCAAAAAAATAAATCATTGAGAACCGTTGAGTAAACAAAAATAAAAACGTATTGGTAGAGATTTTAAATAACCGCATTCAGCAGTAAAGCATGAAGGTACAGCACACAGGGCCCCGTGGAGGAGGAAAGCGACGATTGAATGTACCATACGAACGAAGAAAGGGCTCCTTCCCCCGGGAGGAAGAACATGCGCGGCGTGCGAGAGAACTAGAAGAAAACCTGTTCTTACATGTGGCTCTGTGGTTGGCGTTCACGATCATCCCTCGCTCCGCGGGACGCGCCCAGGTGCAGGAGAACGGCCAGAAGAAGCAGATGAAGTATAAGAGCAGTGCTCTGTGGCCCGGGAGACCCTTTCCCGCTGGCCTGTTTGTTTTATTTCACACGAATTCTCTCCGACTTCCTTCGGGAGCTCTATTTCTTTTTCTGCCACCCTGCGCCTCCTACTATCCCGATCTTCTCCGTCGAATCGGGGTGTTTGCTTCTGCCACACTCTATATGGCGTAATGTGCGTGTCTGTTTTTTTTTTTAATATACTCCAGTCTAATGCCGCGTTGCTGCATCCGTTCGCTGGAGCGACTTAAAAAGGGGCAGCTTTGTTCTTCGAATGCGTGATGAGTGTATGCGTGCGGGCGTTTTTTTTTCACGATGTTCCATTCTTTACGATCATGCTGGAAGCATAAACCTTATCTTGAAACAGGCACCGATTGTTGAGCTATCGTACTTTAGGTGATTCTGATTTGATTCGTAAGGGATTTGTGAGCGGAATTTCTTTGGAATTGTGCAAAGGCTACACGAAGCGAATAGAATATTAGAATATGTACTGAATGATTCAGTCACGCCTAGTGTCGAACAGATGTTTGTCCATTGTAAACAAATTTGATTATTATTTAGCTATTATTGGAGATTATTGGACATATTCGAGTGTATTGTTTTTATTAAATAGCATAAAAAATGGCTCCGTTACCCCCTAGAAAAGCAAAGTAGGAAACAAATCACGTTTTGGTACTATTCGTACAATTACGAAACAAATGAAAACTAAAACAAAAGCATCCATTTTTCTCACCCTTCTCCACGGTGGAGTTTTAAAACGGTCCGACTTTTTGAGCGATCATTTGCTTCGGTGTTTGATCGGTGGATCGAAGGTTGAAAGACGAATTATTGCCTCCCCACCGACATCATTCTCCAACTCGTTCCAACGGCCAAAACATCCACATCCAAATTAGATGGTAGCGCTGCGGTAGCCATTACCGAATACTCCCCTTTTTTTCCCTCCTCATCAAACCGAAGCGTAATTATTTATTCGACCGGTCTGCGATTCAACGCGGACTTACGGGCGCACTCTTTTGTTTTCATCAACCTCCAACCCCAACGCCCGAAACACAGCACAAAGAGGAAAAATAAAAACATTAATGGACTCCCCGATTGGCGTCCGGTCCGTTGGCGAGCATCATTTACAAGTTACAGCAAAAGTTAACCTCTGCTAACATCATGTTTTGTCTCTCTACACGCAGATACGCAGTTGCAGGCGCCCCGGTTTACCACCCAACCGTCCTCCTCCGGTTCGATCGTGAGCGAAGGACGTACGAAGATCCTCCAGTGTCACGCACTAGGTAGGTGGTGCAATATGCTTCTGGTTCTCAATGGGCAGCAAATTCATGTTTTCTTTTCTTTCTTACCATGTGTGTAGGTTATCCGCAACCGACGTACCGCTGGCTGAAGGATGGCGTACCGATCGGCAATTTTAGCAACAGTCAGTACCTAAAGATACAGAACCTGACGCGCGACAATGCTGGCTCATATCAGTGCGAGGCCACCAACAAGGCCGGCACCATCTTCAGCGAGAAGATAAATGTGGTTGTGGCATGTAGGTGTTATACTTTTTTTCTCAAGAATAAGTGACATTTTGTAAATGAATATATTGATTTTTAATGACTAACTCACGAGAACATCCAAATATTTATTTAAAAAAATCTTTTATGTATGTTTTTTTTCGGTTTTCTTTTCATCAAAATTCTATTCTCGTCGCCAAGCTGTTGAAAATTTTAAATAATTAAAATAAGTTTAAAATAGAGAATAGAATAGAGAACAATTGCGTAATAATTAAACTATTTTTTGCATGAAAGACTCATAACATATTTCCTTTTGTGAATTCCTCCGTATAATTTAAATGTCACTAACGCTTGAGTAAATCTAGCTTCTGTGGTAAAATTATGCGAATTAATTTTATTTTCATTATTTCACATTCTTTTAATTCTTTCTCCAATAGACATGGGCAATTTCGTTGACCTGTCGGAAAAGATTGTCTCGGTTGGTTCGGGCTACCCGGCGATACTGAACCTCTCCTACATCGAATCCATCCCGTCTCCGTCCGTAACGTGGCAGACGGATGAAGGTCCGCTCGAGTATAACATCAAGTACGCGCAAACGTCCAACAACCAGCTAATTATCCTGAGCGCGGACGAGACCGACATTCGGGCGTACCGGGCTCGTGCGTTCAACACGCAAATTGGACGTGAAGAGAGCACCGGCTACATACGGCTCAATGTCACGGGCAACCCGTACACCGAGATCGCTCCGGAAATCATCGTCCATCCGCGCAGCATGAAGGTGGTTCGCGGAGTACAAACAGTCGAACTGGAATGCATAGCAAACGCTCGGCCGCTGCACGAACTGGAAACGATCTGGCTGAAGGACAGGATCCCGATCGAGAATACGGGCGTCCACTACACGATGACGGACCCATGGAATCGCACCATCACGCTGCTGCACGTGAACCTTACGCACACTGGCGAGTACACGTGCCAGGTGCAGATGCGTACCGGCGGACACCCAACCGTGTTTTCGATGGCCCAGGTGACGGTTCAGGAACCGCCGACGTTCGTGACGCCGCTGCGCACGGAAACGCTCGGAGAGTATGGGTCACGGACGGTACTGGCGTGCGACGTGATCGGTGAGCCGCTGCCAAAGATCACCTGGTACAAAAACGCACAACCGATCGAACAGGTCGCGGGAAGGTATACCGTGCTGGACGATAACTCACTCGAGATCTATAAGCTTAGCATGGCCGACGCGGCCATGTTTCAGTGTCTGGCGTCTAATGAGGCTGGTGAAAAATCGGCCTACACCTGGCTGCGGGTGAAAAGTACGTATCCATGAGAAAAATGTAAATTAATGTAATATATTTAAAATTGAAACAAATTTTACTTCCTTTCCCTCGTAGCATCGACACCGATTATGGAGCTAGCACCAGCGAATCAGACGGTACTGGACGGGAAGGATGCCACAATCAATTGTCGTGCCATCGCCGCACCGACACCGACCATTTACTGGATCTACAATGGTGGGTACATTTTGTGCCTCCTCGCCTTTTGCAAAGCATTTTATTCATCTCTCCTTTCTTCGATTTGCTCCCGCAGACACGTACCCGATAGAAACGTCCGCTCGCGTGCAGATTCTGGATTCGGGTGACTTACTGCTCTCGAACGTGCGCGAAACCGACACCGGCATGTACACCTGCATCAGGGAGAACGAGGCGGGCCGCATCACGGGCTCTGGCCATTTAACCGTGCTCGGTAGGCTTTTAACTATATCATTTTGAATTTCTAGAAACTCTGCTATCGTGTTTTTCTGTACCCAAAACAGTTCGAACGCAAATAATCCGTCCACCGGCGGACACAACCGTGCTGTTGGGACATTCCGCTGCGCTGGAGTGCGGTGTGTCGAGCGATCCGACCGTGCCGTATAACATCGACTGGTTCCGGGAGCCAAAGTGAGTGTTTCTCTTTTTTCTATTGTGGGTTTTAGCTGATTTTTCCTTTTCCTTATCGTTCTAGTCGTCAACCTATTAAAAATAGCCAACGTATCGGCGTCAAGGGGGACGGCACTCTCGAGATTACCGAAGTGCGTCCTTCAGACGTCGGTCAATACGCTTGCATCGTGACATCACCGGGTGGAAATGAAACGCGTGCCGCTCGTCTCAGCGTAATCGAGCTGCCATTTGCACCGTCTAATGTGCAGGCGGTTCGGGTCACCACACCGCACAACCGTGCGATTAACGTATCGTGGGCGCCCGGGTTCGACGGCAACAGCAAGCTCATTAAGTTTATCGTGCAGCGGCGTGAGGTACCCGAGCTCGGCCCGTTGCCCGATCCGCTGCTAAACTGGGTGACGGAGGTGGCGAACGTGTCGGCCGAATTACGCTGGATACTGCTAACGAATCTGAAGGCGGCCACGGCGTACCAGTTCCGCGTCAGTGCCGTGAATCGAGTCGGGGAAGGTTCGCCGTCCGAGCCGAGCAATGTGGTGAAGCTCCCGCAAGAAGGTGAGTTTTGGCGTATTTTTACGGTTTGATTGTGCGTTGTGTAAGAGGTATCGATTCTTTAAAGAATATTTTTTGTGGAAGTATCTATGTAAATTATTGTAATGCAATACCATGCGCCCTATACACTGTGGTCAATATGCTCCTACCAAGTAGTGTGTGCACACTTTTTTTTATTTTAACAGTATATACGGCTGTATCCAGCAGTATTGTCAGTGTCTACTTGCACTGACAGACATTTTTAGTCTCAAGGCATTTCCTCCCCGTAAATTTGCCTTATCCCGGGCCTACTCGGTTGAATAGTTGGCTGATGTGCGATGTTGTGTTGATAAGCTAGTGTGTTGCGTGGTTGATTTATGAACCTTTGAACCTATGCAATCTTTGAACCTTTAAACCTATGCAATATACTGCATAGTGGTGTTTTGTGTTTGTAGGCGATCCTTTAATCGGTTATGCCGTTTATGTGCCGGTTATGTCCGTTTCAGTTCTTTTTGAATATTGAAGACTATAGGCAAACAGAAAACAAGAGAAACAAGAAAACAATAGAAGCCAGAAAAAGAAACAAAACCAAAATGCGATAAAACAACCTTGTACGATTGTCGACGAACACATAGTCTGCCCCCGTTTGGTAAGGCGATTTGGTCAGCTCCCAAATGCTAGTCCCCCTGCAAAATTGTCGAACTGGCTGGGCAGTACACCTAATAGGATATTATATAAAGGAAGGGATAGAGATTACAGAATAAGCCCGTTGTCTCTGGCAAAGTGGTAGATGATCATCATAAACTTTAGGTCTCTGCAGGCTAGGATGTCTCGAATAGGAGTATCCGATTGTCTGTCGATCATCTCGGTTTTGTCCAACAAGAGAGATCTTATGGCTTCGAAATCTGCGCAGGACCATAAAAGATGGTCCACATCGTGAAATCCAATGCCACAGTCACTTATTTTCGAAGGAACTAGATTTATATGCTGCAGATGTGCAACCAGATCGAAATGGTTCGACATTAGCAGAGATATCATTCGTATGCATGCACGATCTGCACGGAGCCCACCGAACCAAGGCCGCAGCGAATCTTGCCGATCGAGAACAGAAGCCGCTTCCCAAACGCTCTGTCAGTGAGATAAACTACTCTCTCTCTGCCGCGAATTCCACAGTGCGAAGTGACCCATATTAGCGAAATGCGAAACGCTTTGTCAATCATTAGGCCAACAATCTATAATGTTTTTATTACAAAACAGACCTGCCTCTTAATAGCCTTCACTGACTTCAGTGCTTCTATAGCGCTCAGACTGTCTGTGATAATGAAGAACTGGTTAGGAGGACAGGCACTAATGATAAGTAGCGCGTAAAAAAATGCGGCCAGCTTGGCTGTGTAAACACTGCACGACTGTCTCAATTTATAGAATGCTTCGGTTGTCTCGTTAAAGATACCGAAGCCTGTGCCCTCACTAGAAGATGATCCATCCTTGTAGTACTGGTTTCGTGTATTTAGGTGGTCATATTTTTCCAAAAAAATATTGGGGATTCTCCTACAGCGAACATCTTTCGGGATGATCTTAGTTTGCTCCCTCATGGAGGTGTCGGCAGATAGGAAAGAACTGTAGGACTCAGGAAGGGCAGCACGATGTATTGCATGTGTAACGCTAGGATGCCCCTATAGGGATACAAAATCATAATACATCTTAACAATTTTCAACCATTTTCTCTTTGAACCTGTCTCTGTTAATGCATAAAATATTTTCAGTAAGAAAGGACAGACTTTCTTTGAATTATAATATTTTTTTCGGTATCACTACCCTTCTGACTTTTACCTACAGGCGTAAATAATATTTATAGTCATCAAAGAAGGCAACATGCATTGGCTGATGTGTTGTAATTGGATAGATTTGATTTACAAGAACATTTAATACTTTAAGTTGGTTAAATTTAATTCAATTTAAATTTCGAAGTAACGTAGTATTAAAAAAAAAATTTACTAAAGTCAATATCGCTAAGCTACAATAAATTCAAGTAACTTTAATTTTTTTAAATAGTTTAAATCGTTAAATCCTTGTCTTTTACAGTTGGTATAATAAGAAATAGTTGTTTACAGGAAAAAATAATTTGGTTGTTGGAGAATTATTGTTTTCACTAACGAATAAACGATATTTTTAAAGTAATAACAAATCCTGAAGATGGTTAAACAACGGTGGTATGTGCATTGCATAGAATAGAACGCATTTTATGTTACCCGTGTTATTTTGCCATCGAAATAAAAGCTTCGCCGAGTTCGTTTTCTAAAAACAAGATCTGATCTTGGAGAAACTCTCCTTGATGATATAAAATAATCACATGAAAAATTGAAATTTTCATGAAGAATTGATTTGGATTAATTTCTGCTATATGTTTTCTTAATATCCTGAATATATTGATCACAGTGTAAATACTAAATATTGATTGTTATACAAAAAATCCGGCATTTCTTTGCGGCGGATTATGGCAATGTTTGTAAATGTTATTAATTTTTTCGTATAATTTTATCTTATTATTTATTTTGTATGAATAGCACCATCCGGTCCACCGGTTGGGTTCGTTGGTTCCGCTCGTTCCTCAACGGAAATTATCATCCAATGGCAACCGCCACTCGAAGAGCACCGAAACGGACAAATCCATGGTTACATCATCCGGTACCGTCTGTTCGGGTACAACGCAAGCCCCTGGAACTATCGCAACATCACGAACGAGGCGCAACGCAACTACCTCATCCAGGAGCTCATCACCTGGAAGGATTACGTGATTCAGCTTGCCGCGTACAACAGTATGGGCGTCGGGGTGTATACGGAAGGGGCGAAGATAAAGACGAAGGAGGGTGTTCCGGAAGCCCCACCGACGGAGGTGCGTGCTCAGCCCCTGAACTCTACAGCGATCCGAATCTGGTGGACTCCACCGAACCCGCAGCAGATCAATGGCATCAATCAAGGCTACAAGTTGCAGGCATGGCGTTACGAACCGAGCGACAGTGGCGAGCTGATTGAGACGGAGATGAAAACACTGACCGTCGCACCGAACCTGCTGGATCCACTCGCCGAACAGAGTGAGGTTTTTGCGGGGTTGGAGAAGTTTACCGCCTACAACATCACCGTGCTCTGCTTTACCGACCCCGGCGATGGCGAACGTAGCGAACCGATTGCGGTGCAAACCCTCGAGGACGTACCGGACGAAGTAAGTGCGCTTCAGTTCAGTGGTGTCTCCGATCGGGAGGTGAACGTTGCTTGGGAACCTCCGCGACGCACGAACGGTGTGCTCATTGGCTACAGTGTGCGCTACTATGCGAAGGATCAGCCGGAATCGACGGTACGATCGGTCAACTTGACGGCGGAACAAACGCGCCTGAAGGTGACGCACCTAACCGCGACGACCCACTATACGTTCGAGGTCAGCGGGTGGACGGTGGTGGGACCGGGTCCCGCCAAAGTCGCCACTATTCAATCCGGAATCGAACCGGTGCTGCCGCACCCACCGTACCAGCTAGCGTTGTCCAACATCGAGGCGTTCTCCGTCGTGATTCAGTTCACGCCCGGCTTCGATGGTAATTCTTCCATCACGAGCTGGATTGTGGAGGCGCAAACCGCGCGCAACCTGACGTGGTTCGTCGTACACGAACTGCACGACCCGGACGCGTCCACCGTGACCGTGCTCGGGCTCACACCCTTCACCGCGTACCGGTTGCGCATCACGGCCTGTAACGTTGTTGGCCGCTCGGAGCCGTCCGAACCGACGAAAGACTTCCAGACGATACAAGCTCGTCCGAAGCATCCACCGTTCAACGTGACGGTGCGGGCGATGAGCGCGACGGAGCTGCGCGTACGCTGGATACCGCTACAGCAGACGGAATGGTACGGGAATCCCCGTGGCTACAACATTACGTACCGCAACATTCACGAAACGGACGCGGATGGTGAGGGCGCGGACGGGCCGGCCGCCGCCAGTGTGCTTATCGAGGATCCGACGGCAAACTCGCACGTGCTGGACGGGCTGGAGGAATGGTCCGTGTACGAGATCGCAATGACGGCCGTCAACGAGGTTGGCCTTTCGGAGGATAGCCCGCACGCGTTCGAACGAACGCGTGAAGCGGTCCCGTCGATGGGTCCAGCACTGGTGGAGGCGAACGCAACCTCCTCCACGACGATCGTCGTCCGGTGGTCGGAAGTGCCGAAGGTACACAGGAACGGGCAGATCGAGGGCTATCGTGTTTACTACGGGTCGGTCGTCGGGCGCACGCCCGTTCTTCACAAAACGATCGCAAACAACTACACCTTCACGGCGACACTGACCGAGCTGAAGAAGTACGTCCAGTACGATATACAGGTGTTGGCGTACACGCGGCTCGGTGACGGAGCGCTCAGCACGCCGCCGGTCAGGATTCAAACGTTCGAGGATACACCGGGCGCTCCATCGAACGTGTCCTTCCCGGATGTGTCGTTCAGCATGGCGCGCATCATCTGGGACGTGCCGGACGAACCGAACGGGGAGATACTGGCGTACCGCGTCACCTACCTGCTGAACGGCTCGCACAGCCTTAACTTCACGCAAGAGTTCCCACCGTCCGATCGGACGTTCCGCGCGACGCAGCTCCTCGCCGAGCGGTACTATCTCTTCAGCGTTACGGCGCAGACGCGGCTCGGCTGGGGCAAGACGGCGGCCGCCCTCGTCTACACCACGAACAATCGACAGATCCCGCAACCACCGTCCGCACCGCAGATCTCACGCTCGCAAGTGCAGTCCGAGCAGATTACCTTCAGCTGGACGCCGGGACGGGATGGGTTCGCTCCGCTTCGCTACTACACGGTGCAGTTGCGCGAAAACGAAGGATCCTCCTGGACGCTCATCCCCGAGCGTGTTGATCCGGCGGTGACGTCGTACACGGCGAGCGGGCTCAAACCGCACACGTACTACCAGTTTCGCATCCAGGCCACGAACGATCTCGGCCCGTCCAGCTACAGTCGGGAAAGCGTCCAGATCCGGACGCTGCCGGCTGCACCGAGCGAGGGCATCACCGGACTGAAGGTGGTCCCGATCACGACGACGAGCGTGCGCGTGCAGTGGGTCGCGTTGCGTGCAGCCGCCTGGAATGGAGACGCCGAAACCGGTGGCTACCGGATCCTCTACCAACCACTCTCCGACTTTCCGTCCACTCTGCAGAGCACTCCGAAGATGGACGTGCTCGGTGTGCAGGAAGTGTCCGCCGTGCTGGCGGATCTGGCGCAAGATCGCAACTACGAGATCATCCTGCAACCGTTCAACTCGCAAGGTTCCGGCCCGCCTTCGGCACCGGTGGCGGTGTACGTCGGTGAAGCCGTCCCGATCGGTGAACCGCTCAATATTCACGGTACGGCCGTGTCCTCCACCGAGGTGCGATTGCGCTGGAACCCACCACAGCAAAATACGCAAAACGGCGAGCTGCTCGGCTACAAAATCTTCTACCTGGTGACGGACGCGTCGGCGCAGGATGTGGAACCGGGCAACAAACCGCCGGAGGAGGAGATCGAAGTTGTCCCCGCCTCGTACACCACGCACAATTTGGTCTTTCTGGACAAGTACACCGAGTACAGGATCCAGATACTGGCGTTCAATCCAGCCGGCGATGGACCCCGATCAGCACCGATCACGGTGAAGACACTGGCCGGTCTACCCGGACCACCGACGCAGCTTACCTTCACCGACATCACGATGAACAGCTTGACGGTGGCGTGGGAAGGACCGCGAAAGCGCAACGGTTTCATACTGGGATATATCGTCACATACGAAACGACCGAAGATAATGAAAGTAAGTTTTCGGCTCCATCGCATTTCTCTCGAAATGTCTGCACACGTGGCGCCCGTTGTATGGTATCTAAATTGGCTGATATTCCTGCATGCCTTTTTATAGAATCCTTTTTTTGTTTTACTATCGGTCTTAACCATTTGTAGTCTAGCTGCAGCTTCCACTTATTTTTATTACTATTTTTCTTTTGGAATCATTTTTTTACAATATTTTACTAAATACATTTGTTCCAAATCACGCCTGGACTGTGGAAGAATAGTTGACTGTGAATAGAATAGAATAAAATGACGCCATTTGTAAGGTTCCTGTGTCAACAATATATGTGGAGACGGTTTCAACCTTTAAAACCTGTAGAATAAAAAAAACTCACCTCCTCCACCTTCTTTTCCGTTTCCAGAGTTTAGCAAACAGGTGAAGCAAAAGGTGAATGGTACGAGCCTTCTAGTGCAGAATCTTGAGGAGGAAGTCACGTACACGTTTACTGTGCGCGCTCAAACCATCGACTACGGACCAGCAATCAGTGGCAACGTCACAACCGGACCTCAGGACGGTTCACCCGGTTCGCCGCGCGAACTTGCGATCAGCAAATCCCAGGCGAGCGTTCAGATGCACTGGATCAATGGGCAGTCGGGCAAGGGACCCATTCTCGGTTACTACATCGAAACGAAGAAGCGCGACGATCTGCGATGGGAGACGGTCGCACGGACAACGAACGGACCGATGCAGGAGTTCACCGTCAGCTTCCAGAACCTGCTGCCCTCGACCGCGTACAAGTTCCGCGTCATTTCGTACAACCGGTTCGGGATCAGCTGCCCTGTTTACTCGGAGGATGCGGTGCTGACACCGTCGAAGCTGTACCTCGAGTACGGATATCTGCAGCTCAAGCCGTTCTATCGGCAAACCTGGTTCATGGTCGCTCTAGCAGCAACTTCCATCGTTATCGTCATCATGGTCATTGCGGTGCTGTGCGTCAAAAGCAAGAGCTACAAGTACAAACGTGAGTCACCATTTCCGTTTTTTGTTCCTCTACACTATAAAATATGATTTTCATAACTGTTTGAAACAGATATTTTTCATTTAACCAGTATGACTACTGCAATAGTAATATCTTTAGTTGCATATGTCATTTGACAGACACATTAGTTCTCAAGGTATTTCCTCCATGTAATGTTGATCTTATTCCGGGCCTACTCGGTTAAGTATTGATTCCGTTAAATTGATTCCTAATTAAAGTTACTTACTCTTTTAATTTGTGTTTTTTTTTCAAGTATATAATTCATTTGCTGTTGAGTGTTGCAAATTGAACAGTTTGATAGTCAAAAGAAGAAAACATTTTGAGTTTTTTAGTTATCTTCAAACATTTTTCTAATTTTTCTCTAAAAGCCTTTGTCGCTTCTGCTGCTTAGGTTTGTCGCTTCTGCTGCATTATGTTTGTCGTTACTGAGTTTTTGACGCAAAGATATTGTTGCAATAGCTTATAGTGTTTTATACCTAATAGCTAATTACTATTTTGTTTTCAAGATTTTATTTTATATCATGTGCGCCCTCGGGTGCCCTATTGCTATAAGCATAGTTTAATATTATCTTTAATATCCTTTTTATGTCATCACATAACATAATTTTCCATAATTATTTGTGAAAGGGATTTGAATGTTTAAAAATGTTAAATTGTCCAATCGGAGGGTCATTGCAAAATTATGTGATTGACTTGTGCCTGCAAATTTATTAACTTACATTTATTTGTGTTTACTAAATAATACATTTGTTTTGTTTTCCACCTTTTTTGCAGAGGAGGTTCAGAAAACGCTTGAAGAATCGATCGCGATGTCGATCGACGAACGGCAAGAGTTAGCGTTGGAGCTATATCGGTCCCGGCACGGTGTACAGACGAACGGAGGTCTCATGAACGGTGGTGGTGGCGGCGGCGGTACCGGCACCATGATCCACAGTACGCTCGGCCGCCGTACCGGCACGATACTGGGCCGGAAGGGTGGCGGCGGCGGTGGTCCGGGCTCAAGTGCGGCGGCTGCAGCAGCCGCTGCCGCTTCGCTGGGCAAATCGCCACCACGCCCGTCACCGTCTTCGGTCGCGTATAACAGCGACGAGGAGAGCCTCAAGTGCTACGACGAAAATCCTGACGACAGCAGTGTCACGGAGAAGCCGTCGGAGGTTAGCTCCAGCGATTCGCAGGTGAGTTTTCATTTGATTTAGCCGCTTCGCTTCAACAAAGGAGGAACAGTACGACTGAATGCATTGTTTTTTAAATTTTTAAATTATACCGCAATCAGTTTTTCGGGGACAAATTTTTTAAAAATGTTACGTTGTAAATAAAGTGCAACGTATAACTCCGTTAACCGATCGAAACTGACTACTCAAACGAAGTTTCAATTTAAATTGTTTAAACAAGCCTTAGTTTCTTGTTCTTACGCATATCAAAATCGTCTCTTTTCTAATCACTCCCGTCCGGCAGGCATCCGAGAGCGAAAACGAAAGCGTCCGATCGGATCCGCACTCGTTCGTGAACCATTACGTGAACAACGACCTGCTGCGGCAGTCCTGGCGCCGCCAGAAACCGGTCCGGAATTACTCCAGCTACACCGACTCCGACCCGGAGGGTTCGGCCGTGATGAGCCTGAACGGGGGCCAGATCATCATGAACAACATGGCGCGTTCGCGTGCCCCTCTGCCCGGCTTCAGTTCCTTCGTGTGATGTGGACGTGGTGTTTACTATTAGAAAACTGCCAACAGAAACGATTGAGACACATATCCGACGCGAAATACGTGCTCCGCGCTCGCGTTTGTACGTGGAGTACTTGATGTAGGTAGATACAGAAAGAGCTTATCTTGGTGTATTCGAACGTTAATGAAAATTATACCCCTTTGAATGAATTTCTTTTTCCCATTACGAACATTTTGACTCATATACTCGATAACTAGGTGTATTGGATGTTTTCACGTGCAAGCAGCACGTGTATTATTTTGTGTAAAATCAGCCGCCCGGTACGGTAGCATTAGTAGTACCAGCGTTTTATTAGACTAGATATGTAAGACGGAGCTCAGCACAGGACCGTGGTAGCATTTAGCAATCAGATCTCCCATATCAAATCATATCAAACACAAAAAAGCTCTTTGACTTTTGAGCTGGGAGATTATTACACACAACAATGAACACAAACTGCTACTACTATTGCTACCGGTTAATTGCTCCTGTGAAGGCTACGGGCGTAGTAGATATTTTAAGAAGAATTAGAACTTCATTAGAACTTTTTTTACGAAAAAAAAAATTAGAAGAAGAAAACGAACAAACACAAAGGCAGCAGCTACTTATCATACACCGCGAAGATAGGAACTATGTGATAAACCCCGGGGACATAACTTGAATTTTTGGAGCAGCAGCATTTCGGCAGGGGCAGAGAGTCTTCGTCCGTTCGTTCATATTATTTAGACTAGATACATAACCCTCTCTCTCATGCGCTCTCTGCGGAATGCGCAGCTTTATCTGTGCCTAATAACAACCGAAATTGTATTGAACTGACGTCAACACAGATCTAAATTTCGGTGTCTCCTTAGTGCGAAGTGCGAACTTTCGAATTTTAATGTTTAAGTTTTTTTTCGTTGTTTTTGGTAGTCTCCTTCCCGAATTTTATTTTTTTTTTTCGATGTATCTACACCTTATGGTGAGAATTTCTCAACCTAAGAAAAAGCCATTTTTCGTAAATAAAATATACAAATATACGCTCGCGCCTCTCGAAATAGAATTAGGGCGTGGGTGGATCTGTAAAAGGTGGGTGGTGGATTTGTCTGTGAGATTGAGAACTTTACCAACTTAGTAGGAGTTTTGCCAGATGTACAAGTGTATTTTGAGTTTAAAAGCAGTAATAAATGATTCCAATTTTCACTTTACAGCAACTGTTCAACTTTGTCATCTCATCATTCAAACAAATTTAAACTGAACGATTTATTAGTTTTTTTCACGTTTTAATTATTTTTATTTAAAAAAAATAGTACTGCAACTTGAAGAATTTAATTCCAACGCTCTGAGGCTTCCAAACGGTTTCGTCCTAGCAACATTTCATCAGATAACCCTTCAACTACGACACTTCGTTGCAAAAGCGGACGTCTCCGCGACATCCGCCAACGTATTTTTTTCTTACAGTGATCGCGTCACGCTCCCTTGCAAACCATCGGAAGTATATTGTTCACATCTAGCGGAGTCTGTTTGTGGTCTAAACTATTCACGATGTCTAGGTTCCGTCGTGGGGTAGAAATATTCCATGTATTTCTGCAGATAATTAATATTATGAAATACT
>KI915083.1:0-11389 GCA_000473445.2 Anopheles farauti
CGGCCATACCTTCGCGTGGCCTGCCCTGGTTTCGGCGTTAACAAAAACTAACATCCAAAAAGAACAAGCAAGAGTAGCAAAGTACGAAAAATTACTATTGTAAAAAAAAACACAATGGTGCAATTGTAACAATTTAACAAAATTGTAAATCAAAATTTTATAGACAGCGTATAGTCTATACGATAGTCAGCGTCTGTATCCATGTCAGGGTCGGCTGGCGTCCTTCTAAGTCCTTGGCTAAGGATTCTAAATGCTTAGTATTTTGTTCGTCGACGTCACAGGCGCCTGAGGGATAAACCTTGTAACCATTGCAACAGAAGCAAAAACGAATTTTCACTGGTAACGGAACTTTCATGGCGCTACAAAACGACAGCACAGTCGACTCGATGTCTTCGGATGCCCACTGGCGTATGGTGGAGCAAGCCATCAGCAGCACAGCCGAGCAAACAATCGGCTACGTAGTGCGTAGCCAGAGAAAGGAATGTTTCGCCCAAGAGTGCAGGCAAGCATTGTCCGAGAAGAATGAGGCGCGCGCCCGATCGCGAGACCCGTCAGAACGTGGAAAACTACAGACGATTGAGACAACAATCCCGACTCTTCCAGAAGAAGAAGCTGCGGCTTGAAGAGTCGGACGAGCAACTGATGGAACTGCTTTCTCAGTTGGAGGAGAAGATTGTAAAGTTCTACAAGATGTTGAATAAGACACGAGATGGCTTCACTCCCAAAACCACTATGTACCGAGACGCTGCAGCAACATTCTTGTGGATGAGCGAGATGTGATCGAAAGGTGGAAGTGCTACTTCAACGGACACCTGAACGGAGCGGAAGCAGGAGATTCCGAAGCAAGCGTGAGAGGCAGAATCGAGCAACGAATCAGCCAGAATGCGAACGACGAGGGGCCCCCGCTATTCTTGGATGAGGTTTCCAGTGCCATCAAACAGCTGAAGTGGAACAAGGCAGCTGGTAGCGATGGACTTGGCGCAGAACTCTTCAAGATGGGCCCGAAGAGGCTGCTTGATGTCATGCACCAGCTGATCATAAAGATTTGGGAGCAGGAATAACTAGCGGAGGAGTGGAAGCTGGGTACCATTCACCCAATATACAAAAAGGACGACAAACTGGACTGTGCCAACTACAGAGCCATCACGGTCCTCAATGCTGTCCCGAATAGTCTTCTGCCGTCTTACGCCACTTGCCACAGATTTTGTCGGAAGCTACCAAGCCGGGTTTGTTGGAGGAAAATCGATGACCGAACAAATCTTCACTCTGCGGCAAAACCTCCAAAAATGCCGAGAGCATCAGATCCCTACGCACTACCTGTTCATGGACTTCAAGGCGGCCTACGATACCATAGACCGTACGGGTATGTGGAACGTCATGCAGCAGCACGGCTTCCCCCGGAAGTTGGTGCAGTTGCTGAAGGCGACGATGGTGCAAGGTGCAAGGTGAGAGTGTCGAACATGACGCCGGATACGTTCCAGTGCTGGCATCGACACAGGTACCCGCACCAACACTGGCGCCCGCACCAACAGAAAAGCAGGACATCGATTCTGCCTTGACGGTGACAACAGGGACACCACACTTAAAAACTCCGCTAATTCCTTCCACGTCCCTACCAGCTTTCGTTTCCATTGCAGGTAAGAAAAGGAAACGAGACAAACTAGACAAGTGACAGTGACTCTTCGGATTCGTCCGTTGTTTTTTATAAAAACACTGTTTATTTACAAACATCTTAAAGCTAGCGAACAATATCAGTACATGTAAGAGAGAGTAAACGAGAGCACAAGGGTTACAAGGAAGCACAAGGGTAGGATAAGAATCCGTTTACCTGGACTTATGCTATATAACTCAGGAAAACGGAGGGACAAAAATGACGGGCAAAAGTTGGGGATGATGGCATGTATCGTCTGTTGCAAAGTATTCCATGCACTCGATACCATGGAACACTTAAAAAATTCATGCTCCAAAGAATCGTCTAAGGAGCATATAGGACAAGTTGCTGAAGGTAATCGGTCCATGTTACGTATTAAATACCATGTTGGACCTTGTTGTTAACGAGGAGATACAGCATCTCTCTTTATTTGGAAGATATGAAGGCTACCAGTTGTCTCCTAAACTCATCGCCAGTTGATGGACGCATCCGTTGTTATGATCCTCGCATCTGGGATTCGCTGTACCAGCGTTTTCCGCACGAACCTGGTTGTAAATGTTTCCACCGGTGTTGACGGAATGTGTCCCATCAATTGTATTACAGATGTTAGGCACGGATAGTTCGACGGGATGGAGACGATGTTGGGTTGATTTCCAACCTAGGCAATGTGCTGAGCCCCTAGTCGCAGGTCCGCCTGTTCCCTCACGTACCTGTTGGTCATCAAAGCCCGAGTGTTGACTACAAGGACGTGTAGGTTTAAGCCCCTGCGATTTCGAGGGAGAGCCTGTTGTTGAAACAATACTTTCATGTACGAGACCTTGGTCAGGGCCGCACGTGCACCATACACTGATACCACAGCGTTGGTAGCAAAAAAGTGTTCAAGAGGAACGCATTGGCGACAAACAAGTTCCTCACAGCTTCAATTTTGGAAGGAGAGGTTGTCACCAAGGAGAGGTCGTCAGCATATCCGTTAACCAGGCCATTCTGATCCTTACTACAGGGATGTGTAGGTTTAAGCCCCCGAGATTGAAGTGGTTGAAGTGGTACGTGGAAGCCTCCAGACTCATTCCACAGCAGACATCCAATCATGTGCGAGACCTTGGCTGTGTCCATCGCACGTGCGCCACAATCCGATGCCACGAACCACAGCTTTGGTAGCAAGAAAGTGTTCCAGAGGAACACTATTTGCATCAGGTTTAGATCCCTGACACAATGGATCCAGACGAGCTGCCGGAACTTCTGGATAACAATGTCCCAGTTGCTGAACATAGCCTCACGGATTTTGTTCTGGAACATAATACCCAGTAATCGAAGTCGATCTTCGGTAGTAAGCCACGGTATGTCGATTCTGCTGGTAGGTGGTAGGTAGGACATAGGCCTATGTCCAATGCTCTCGTCTTCTGCAGGTCGAGTCTGGCCCCGGAACAGAGCCCATAGGCGACAAACAAGTTCCTCCCAGATTAAATTTTGGAAGGAGAGGTAGTCAACACCGAGATCTCGTCGGCGTATGCGTTAACCAGGTCATCCTGATCGCAACATACGCCTTCTAGTCTGGTAATGAGAGGTTGGAGGCAAAGGATAAAGAGGTGCATGGACAACGGATCACCTTGACGGACAGACCGTCGTACGGGAAAGGATGGAGAGAGAGATCCGTTGATTAGGATACGGGAAGAGAGCTGCTCAGCAACGATTTGAAGAAGACTCTCTAATCCCGAATCGAAACCCAAAGAGTTCATCGTAGAGAACAAAAAATCTCTATCGACTCGGTCAAAGGCTTGAGAAAGGTCATAGGAAATAAGTTTCCCTGACCTTTTCTTTGCTTGTAAATCAACGATTCTCTCCTTAACAGAGAGTAAAACATGAAATAAATTGCCCGGCCTGTTACTGCATCTCTGTGTCGGTGAAACAACATTGCATTCGCGAATGATGCCATCAACACGAAGCTTCAGCACTTTTGCCAGCAACTTATAGTCTGTGTTAAGGAGAGATATCGGACGAATGGAACCAAGAGTGCTCCCACCGCCTGCTTTTCTCACCAGCACAATGACTCCGTCTACAAACTGTGGGATAATATTCCCGCCGAGCGCCTCATTAAGAATCAGGACGAGTTCACGCCGGATGATCTCCAATGTGCGACGATAGAACTCAATGGGAATCCCATCTGGACCAGGAGACTTACGGGGAGCCGAACTTTTAATGGCCAGAAGAAGATCGATGTAATTGATCTCCTCCATGCAGCTATTGTTGATGACACAGTTCTCCGGGATCATTCTACTGTAAGTAAAATTGTCGTAAAAGTCTGTCATTTACTGTGCGTAAAGATTCCGGTAATGCGTAGTAATATAGTCAAAAATTTGGTCCTTGTCGTCTATCCTTAATCTATCGTCTGTTTCTAGTCTGTCAATATTATTGCGACTCTGCCTTCCCTGGCCTAGCTGAAATGTGGATAAATTTTCACCACACATTCGTATTTCGTTAATTTTAGCAAAGTCCTCAGAAAATTGCCTCTGTAGGAGAAGCAACTTTCCTTTTATACGGTTAATATTGGTGAGCTGGATTGGAGGATTGGTGAGATATTTTCCGTATAAGGACTTTAGCTCCGCGTAGAGGATATCATGATGCAAACGGAACTCGGAGTATTTTTGATTCGTTTTCCACTTGAAAAACGTTTTTACCTTTAGCTTCCAAAAACGGACCCATCATTTCATGCACGAGCCAAAGTACCGACGCTGTTTTGTCTAATAGTTCTTCTTGCACCTAAACCCCTCTGTATTAGCTGAATTTAAAACATGTGACCGCAACTACTACTAACTATTTCGCGCCACAAGAGAATACTGCAAGTGATCGCTTAATGAGATCGCAGTCTCTCTCTTCGTCTGGTTCACATTAGTGATTACGTGAAAACCAGGGAAGTCGGTGTCATACTATTTGAAGGAAAATTATGTCAGCATCGATAGTTCGTATTAAAGTCTGAAGAGTAGCTAGTTTTGTTTTGTTCATCATTGTGTTCATGTTTATACACTTGTTACACTTGTGCGGAAAATAGTGTACAGCTGGAGCTGGGAAAGACGTAGAAGGAATAACCGGATGTTTAAAGTTAGAAGAGCCTGCTGCCACAGTCAGGGAAGAACCGTTCTGCTCTTCTGGTTCAGCCTCTCGACTTTTCCGATGTTTTCTTTTCCGATCATAAGCCCCTCTCTATCCGTATTTGCCTTCCTGCTCGAGGTCCTTCCCGCAGCAATACTGGTATACTGGTAGCTAAGCTCAACGCTGAGAATATAGAAAAGTTTAGGGTCAAATGGAACTATTGGAAAAGACAGCGGAGCTACTTTGCTTCAATGGAATGGTGGATTTATTTAGGCAAACCTAAAATAAATCGTTTTTCCGTAGGAAAACTTATCAATACTCCTCTTTGCGCTTGCCCCAGGAACTTTTTAATAGAGTTTTGAAATAACATACGACAGGTATATAACTAATCTTGAGGAGTTAGTGTATATCAATGGTGAATTGGTCAAATCACAGGTGTGAAAGCCAAAATTCTGAAACTACAAAAGGAATTTTCACAAGACTTTTCACGAATAAACGAGACCCGCGTTACTGGTGAAGCTACCACTACTTTTCAGCTTGACGAACATATAAAAAGACGAGCAATAATCGATAAAATAGAGACGAACGGTGATAGGACTATAGACGCTGACGTAGAACTGAAAACATATATTCAACATTATTTTCAAGACCTTTATGCAGACCAGGATACATCGACGGACGACGCGTTTACCTGCGACCAAGTTATCCCATTAGACTGTAATAGTAGCAACAATGGCATGGAGGAGATCACACCTGATGAAATTTTCAATGCAATTAAACAATCAGCGTTGCGGTAATCACCGGGCCCGAATGGAATCCCGATTGAATTCTGTCTTCATACTTACGGGATAATACAACGAGAAATACAACTCACTTTGAAAGAGGCTCTCGAAGGCAGCTTCCCGACTAGTTTTGTTGACGATGTCATAGTGCTTGTGAAAAAGAAAGGGGGCTCCATATCTTCTTTTAGACCTATTTCACTCCTTAACGCAGACTACAAGCTTCTGTCGAGAATTGTTAAACATCGTCTTGCTAACATTATCAAGAAATGGAAGATAATCTCGACAGTATAAAAATGTAGTAATAACCATTGCAACGTTTTTCAAGCTGTTCTGTCTGTTAAGGAGAGAGTGGTCGATTTAAAGAGAAAGCGAAAGTGTGGCAAGCTTATTTTCTTCGACTCATCATAAACATTTGACAGGGTCAACAGGACCTTCTCATGGTGAACGATGTCTTCGTTGGGCTTCAATTCGCAACTAGCGCGATTTTTGGAAAAAAAATTGGTGTTCAGTCCAACTCCCGTCTCCTGATAAATGGTGTCCTTCTCTCACTATTTCCTATACAACGCTCTGTCAAACAGGGAGATCCCTTATCTATGCACCAGTTTGTCCTATATCTTCATCCTCTCATCATTAGACAAGAAGGTATATGTGGAGATCAGGATGGCCTGATCAATGCATATGCCTATTACATATCAGTGATGACCACCTCTCCTGAAACCATAGAACAAGTAAAAGCAGCGATTGATGCGTTCGGTTTATGCTCTGGGGCTGCTGAACGTGAACAAAACTGAAGCTCTCGACGTAGTATATACAACACCCGACACCATCATCCACATCCCATGGCTTTATACTGTGGAAAGATTTCGGCTATTGGAAATTCTATTTTCTATCAACATTCGAGGAGCCTTGGGACAAAACTGAGACATCATCATACAGAAATTACGGCAGTTGATCTATCTCCATCGAGTTAGATATCTGAATTTGGTGCAGAAAGTTATTCTCTTGAACACTTATCTGTTACCAAAATTATGGTTCGTTGCATCAGTCTGAAGTTTTTAAATATTTAACTCAATTGGAATGTTACTATGGAGTGGATCAAATGACGTTCGTGTTCCTCTACAAAAACTAGCGCTACCACGGACGCACAGAAGGCTGAACTTGCACGTTCCAGACGTGGCGTCCAAAGCGCTGCTGATCGATACGTCAATGAACAGCATTGTCTGAGGGTAGCCCGCACATTTTTTGTGTAGGAAACCCTCCAAACATTGGCTCAGTGACATCCACTTACCCATGTCTGCGAACCATCATACAGTAGCTAGCATACATACCATCGGACACCTCACAAAGCTTATCTGTCAAACTGCTCCGCATAGATCTGTTGAAGACTTTTCCAGTTCCAAAAGAGATGGGATAAGAATCCGGGAACGATTTGAACAGTATTTGGCGAAACATATTATCACCATGGTTGGTATCAAAGCAGCGATAAATGCTCTGCTTGATCGTCAACCAAAAAATCGCTCACGGAGAGCTCTTTCATCACAAGGACAGATTCCGCACACCGCAATGTAATTTTTGCCAAGCTATTGACACAATCGAACATAAATTCTCTACATGTCCAAGCCCGTTCGATGCGTGAAAAATACTAATACTAGTGGTAGCGGCGCCGGTCCTTTACACGACAGGACCGGTACCATGATCCCATTCGGACCATCTCCCCCTAGCGAGGAGTGACTATGGTGGTAAAATCAGTCTAGAAAGCAGGTTAAACGGTAGGCATGACTTGGTCGTTACGCCAAATAGAAGTAAAAGAAGAAGATTTTTTGGTTATTTGGTTTGGTTATTGTGGTTTAGACAACACCATTGTCACAAACCTGTTGCTACCAGGGAGACCTATGCAGGGATATTGATTTCCCCACACACCTTCGCGTATGGCACCAACTTCTCTGTACTGGGTGAGAAAAGCCGAGAATCGGACACGTCCGGAGACAGGTCGTACAAACGTGCGCACGCAAACGTACGCACGATCATCAAATCGCACGATCGATGATGAAGGGAAAAACAAAGTCCTACCCTTCGCACTGAAAGCTTTGCTTTCCATCGTTCTCGTCTACCACGCTTAGAACACTTATCGGGTCTTTCGTCGGGAAGAAGACTTTGGAGGCACCTCCTTTGCATTGCACCCTCACAATATTTTCGGTGGACGCACCAAGCTTTGACCATACAAACTGTATGGCTTGCAACTAAAATTCCAAATAATATTTGTGGGTATATGTATGCATGTTGCTTTTTATATTGCAAGTGCCAAGTAAATTTTTTTCTGCAAATCTAAACAAATAATACTCATTTTAAGTAAATAAAGGTTTAAGTTAATTGAATATTAAAATTGATGATATCTACATCAGATTAAATAAACTATTGCATCATACATTAAATATTGGTATTTTTTATGACTTTCCTCTGTTTGCGTCCAGTTATTTGTCGTAGTAATTGTAAGTAATATTATGGAAAATTAGTGTAAATGAATGTTTATGTAAAATACAAGATGCACACAAAATATTCATTTTGTTTTCGCCGGTCCCAAATAAACAACAAATAAAGAATGTTTTCCTTTCAGAAAAAGATAAATTTGGTTACTAATTTGGATACTTATAAAAAAAGAGGCTTAAATACTGATAGGACAGTTTAGCCAAAACAACCGGTGAAATTATAAAAAAGTATTTGTAACGTACAAAAACTAAACAAATCATAAAGTTATTATCGTTTTAAAGTTATCAGTCGAAATTCCGCTCTCGGTATAAGAAAGTATAGTTATATTTCCTACGGTATAGTAGGTATATGTTGGAAAATTAAATGAAAAAATGAGGAAAAACTCTTTTCAGTGTACTAGGCGGAAGCCGCTTTTAGTTAACTTTTTCTTTGTTAGTGTCGCAGTTGCATTTCAGCCATCCAGTCGTTCCAGTGTTAAATAATGAGTGTATTTTGCTTAAACATCGTTCAGTCTCAATTTTTCAATGCAATTCTAGTAACCCAAATATTCGATGCAATTAAATCAATGTCAAACAACATCAGCCAAAATCTTTACACCCAAAATTAGGGGCATGTAACAACATTTCCTCTTTGTACCCTTTCGTACAAAGTAAACACAAAAAAGGGTAAAAAAAATTCGTAAGCGACGCAGAGAAAAATAGAGTCACAAAAGTCAAATTTTGGACGACCAAAGTCAGTTAGAGTTCTTAGTTATGTATCCGATTACAGTACTTGGAATCCTAGTTCTGAGACAGTACAATTACTGTTTTAGTCAATTCTTGGCCATCGTTCATTTAATAAATTTCTCAAACATGCGCCATACAACCTAGGAAGCTAGGAAGAAATATAATAATTTACAAACGCAAGAAATGCAAAGAATTGCTTTTCTTGACTCAAAATCCAGGCTAGGGAAGCAAGAATGATTTGTAGAATCATCTAATTCACTCCTTTTACCATTACAGAGGATATTCAAAAACTATTACATGCAGATTTAACCGTGAATGTGCTCAGTCAGAAATTAATTACATCTCAATAGGCTTTAATTTCAAGCAATGACGCCCCGAAAGAACCCTATGATAGGTGAAAATTCGGAAACTCCTATAGGAATTATGTTGATTATACGCTAAAGCTTATTTTGACAAAGATGTTGAATTTCGAAATCAATATTTTTGGCTCGGATGGACAGTGTTGCATAGCTTAATGATAAGGAGGCATTCAAGGGAAAGTGTTTAGCAAAGTTTGGTGGTGGCTCCTTAATATTATGGGGGTGTATGTCGTTTAAAGGAGTAGAAAAACTTCACTGCATTAAGGGCACAATGGATGAATTGTATTATACTAACATGTTGAAAGAAACCCTTAAGGCAAATGTTGATAAAATGGGGATAACTCGATAATATGCTTTCTATCAGGATGATGATCCTAAACATAAATCTTGGGTAGCACGTATTTGGCTGCTTTTTAATTGCCTTTAAGTGTTGGAAACTCGTCCTCAGTCATCGGATATTAACGTTATTGAACATTTAATGGCCCATCTGATAAAAAGGAGCTATATACAGTGTGAGTTAGACACACAGTTAGAAGAAATTGCAAAAAAGGCATGGGAAGAAATTGGACCAGAAATTTTAGTAAACTTAATATTAAATACACCCACAGAGTTAAAATTAGTGTCAGAAGCTAATAGAAACAGCACAATACTAAAATGTTATCGAAATAATGATTAACCGTGAATTACACTAAATCAGCTGTCCGAATTTACGTTTGGCAGACCAAATTCTGGCCTTTGTCACTCTATTGTTCTCTATTGTTGCATCGCTTGGATACGAAATTTTTTCACCGATTTTTTGCTTATACTTTGTACGAAGAAGTACAAAGCGGAATTGATAAAAAGAATATTGATATTCTTTCTGAGTATGCGAAAATCGATCGCAAAACTAGACAACTGCTCAATTTCAAAGAGTCCGGATTTGAATTTGGCGCACTGTGTTGATTGATTCCAACTTCCTGGGACCACCATAACAACATAATACTAGCATTTGACGATTTAGTTTCCCTTCCCATACCATTCCTTTTTAATAAATTATCTGTGCTTTTCTACACATTTTCTATGCAATTCCAGATTCGTTTAAAAATTGCATTACGAAACGCAAGGGCTTTAACAGAACTTACAATTCGCATGACGAAAAGTTCACATTCGCATTGCAGTGCTAGCCTTTTCACGGTCATAGTCTTGTATTAATTTTCGTTAATAATGACGAGTTAATTATGGAAGATTATCGGGCACGGTCATCACATCCCGGATCATATAGCTGGAAAGCAAACCCAAGAAAACCTATAAATTTAAAATTGATTTAGACTTCTATAAAACTCGTTAACTAAACCATTCTATAAAAGGCATGTAGCATACCTTCTCGTTGGGTACGAACATTTAATCTAATACCTTTTGTCACAACGAAGGCTAGGATTATTCCATGTTTGCTTGTAGCTTACCTTGTTGAAATTGTAATCTATTTCAAACGTGATGATCTGCGTTATCCCAAATTCTTGAAAATAAACAATAAGCGGGATTATATGTTGCTTTTGTTTAGAACCCAGTTTGGGAGGTGTTGTTTATTTTTACCTTATTCGTTTGTTCTTCCGCTATACCGTAGCCAGCACTGAACGTCACTTCGTGTATTGTATAGAAAAGGTTATATTATAGCTGAAATTCCCCTACAGCATCGTGATACAGGAAATAAGCATCTGCGTTTCGTTTTCCATTTATGAGCGAAATGAAAGCCAAAAATAAACAAAATTTATGAATACATGACTCGATTCACCAACCACAGCTTACCTACCAACAATTTATACTACGTCGAAATGGGATTCAATTACATATGTAGATTCAACTCAGTTATCGAAACAAAGCCATCACTATAAAAAATATCGCTCGTAAGCTGGTGCGATGTTAGTGCCAAAAAATAACATAATGGATTATGTCAAACTTCAATCACAGTAAAGCGTCAATTATCCATCCACATTCAGATTCGGCTTTCAGCTTTAAAAAAAGGATACGGAATAATTTAAGAAAATACGGAAAACATAACTAATGAGTAAATGAAAACTAAAAACCATCATTTTCTGATGATGTAGCACCACCATCGAGACACCAAAAACAAATTATTTGACCATCAAATTATACTGCTCCCTCGCACGGGATTTCATCACGCGTGCTGTCAAATTTTATATAGAATTTGACAGAACATTTCGCCGAGCGATTTTGTCGTAGGGTAATGCTGTTATTAGACGAGGAAAAACAGTGTCAGATGGTTTTGGATATTTTCTGCCAAATCGCGTTTGACAGAAA
>KI915083.1:17860-31251 GCA_000473445.2 Anopheles farauti
TTTCTGTCAAACGCGATTTGGCAGAAAATATCCAAAACCATCTGACACTGTTTTTCCTCGTCTAATAACAGCATTAAGGATATTTTCTACCAAATCGTGTTTGACTGAAAATATCAAACAGTATTTTCCATCGTCTAATAACCGCATTAGAATACCAGGTACAATTTTGCTTGCTCATTGGGCCTCGGCCTTTTGTAGATGGAGTCTACATTTTATTTCGTCTTCTTTCACGTCATGCGTCATTTACGATTTTTTACAATTTTATCTAAACATGTCCGATCAAGGTTTGTCTATCGAGAAGATTTTGACAGCACATAGCAAAAAATAGAGAGCAACGCAGCCTCTGGCAAACATGTTAATGTGTACGAATTAAAACCGTATTAATCTGATATTTCTCTGGTTGAAGTGGATATTCCCTTGATTATTATTGGTAAGCTATTTAAATAATTATTCGTGTAAAGTTACACGAAATATCATCTGATTTATGATCGGGGAATAAAGTGTGATTAAGGTCGTGTTCATTGCATAATGAACAATTGGTTGGAGTCCTTGTTTGGATTCAACCAGCAACAGTCAATTTTCACGATGTAATTCACATATTTTTTTCTTTATGAGTGGGTTGTCATGTGCGAAACTGTCGCAAAATATGTGTGCATGTATTAATAAGAAAAACATCGATGAACCTACCCGCAGACTGTCATTTCTTCTTGCCTGTTCGTTGCGGGCACTGTATGTGAACAGTTGAAAAAAGCTATACATATGTAAAAAGTTAATTTATGTGGATATAAACCGAAAGTTCTGACTTTACATTACTGCTAATTAAAGTGTTGTAAATTTGGCTCAGTTTAGTAAGATACCATTCATTTTAATCGCGAATAAATTAGTATTTCAACTTTCCGACAATGTTATTAGGTGCCAGCGATGGACCATCAACGCACGGTTGTAGTTTATGGGATCATATTTTCAATATTGTTATCGGTGATATGGGTAACTCAAGGCGCATCAAATGATCCCTACCATGTTCTCGGTGTGCCGAAAAGAGCTTCCCTACAGGATATACGCCGAGCATATAAACAGCTGGCCAAGGAGTGGTATGTACTGTCATTGAAATCTTAATTAAGATGGTTTTCTAAAGAAAACTACTATAAAAGAGAACTTTTAAAGAAACACGTGATATGTTCTTTAGAAGGTTTGTTCTATAGTAGTTTTCTTTAGAAAAAAATATCGTTTGCATACAAGTATTCTTATTTATCGTTTTAACAGGCACCCTGACAAATCGAAACATCCTGAAGCTGAAACAAAATTTGTGGAAATCAAACAGGCTTATGAATTATTGTCTGATACTGATCGTCGACGAGCATACGACCAGTATGGAATAACGAATGAAGATGCTATTCTTGATCGGAACCGCCCAGATTACAGTAGCTATGGTCGTTTTCAGGATCCTTTTGAACATTTTTATGGAGCACATAATTTTAACTTTCATGACCAAGATATTAGCTTGTATCACCGTCTTTCCATCACTTCTAAATATTACGAAAGCAATATGTTACCGAAAAGCCGCCAAGTACCGCAAATACTAATGTTTTATGCCGATTGGTGTTTCGCATGCATGAAAGCAGCCAATTCCTTCAAAAAATTGATTGATACTTTAGAACCATACGGAATTGTTTTTGCTACTGTTAATGCAGGTCATGAAGAGCAGCTCGTGCGAAAAGTTGGTGTACATTCCTTACCATGTCTGATAATGGTGCTGGACGGTCACAATTATGTTTACAAGGATAGTGTATTCAACGTACAACATGTCGTGGATTTTATAAGACAAAAATTACCTTATAAGTTACTAAGTTCAGTAACAGATAACAACCTTGATACATTCTTGGGTGGTTGGCATGATAATCGTGTTCGTGCTCTTATATTGGAACCTAGAGCTCTGCCTCGACTACGATATTTAATAATTGCTTATTATTTTCGTGAACGCGTTGCATTTGGTTTCGTACAACTTAACTCTAAAGAAACATTAGGTATTCAATCAAGATTTAAGGCTCATTTAAGTCTTGATACTTTACTTATTTTTAACGAATATCCACCTCATCCAATAGCTACTGTTACCATGTCGGATATTCCAACAACTACTTTGAATAGTATTATATCTCTCAATAAATATCTTATACTACCACGACTATCATCTCAAACCATGTTAGATAACCTATGTCCTGCCGAATGGAACAGACCCCGTAAAAGATTATGTGTTGTCCTTATTACCGAAAATACCAGTTTACATGATGGTGCACGCACCGTAATGCGTAGAATTGCTCTGGAATCCCTGTTCAGTAGAGATAGAGTAAGGTTTGCTTATATCTATCAGGAAAAGCAAAATGATTTTATATGTGCACTTTCCAAACATAATCTATCTAAAGAAACTTTACTAAAAATAGTTATTTTCTGGCGTCGTGATACTAAACATATTCGTTATGAATGGGTTCATGAAGATTTACTGGAAATAGATAAAAATTTAGAAAACGAAACACAAGATCAGTACTTTAATAAAACGAAGCAAAAAATTGATACCATTATTCATCGCCTACTGCGCTCTTCAGAAGCACTTAGTTATGAAACGGAAGTGCAGGTAAATACTAAATATAGTCGTAACGTCTTTTTATTACGCCGTAAATATTAAATATAGTCGTAATGTAATAATCTTCTATTTGTTATTTGTGCTTGTAGGAACTGTTCGATGAACATGCTGAGAACATGGCAATGCGCATTCTGAATCGAATATTATTAACGTTGGAATACATGACAGAGAATGTAGGACAAGAGCATATTCTACCAGCAATTTCTGTAATAGGAACAATAGTCTTCATCTTGATAATTGGCTACTTGATGTCTTACCTGTTACATCTGGAGGAAGAAGACATACAATTGCACAAAGGCAAAACTTCTGCAGCTTCCAATGGTATGCTTTGTTATTTCTTTGCCGCGGCAGGTCTGAGAGCATCGCTAAATTATAATCTAATGTGTAATAATTTAATCAAATGTAGAGTAGTGGTTTTGCGATCGAATCAAAAAAATTTACATAATGTTACAATCATCCTTCTGTTTAGAATATTCTGCTCATAATGTATTTTTTAAATTTCCTTTCCCATTTTATTTATGTACTCAAGCATGCCAGCAAGCATGTTAGCTCTTTTACTAGAGTACTTTTATTAGCGTAGCTAGTCAAATACTACTAGCTATAGATAGACGGCCCAAAATGGATTATAGTTCGTCGCCACTACCGGTGTAATGGTTTGAAAACGCCACTAGTAGGTTTTCTGAGATAATATTTAATTCGTTATATGCTTACAAAATAGCTCATTTGTTAATGGACCTTAGTATAATTTTATCAAACAGTTCATAGTGAACATTCTAGGTTTGACGTTATTTTATTTTTTAAGGTTTCCATTCCTCAATTCACGTTCATAGACTTCTAAACTGTTTGCTGTGTTCCCCAGGTAAATCCAATAACTATGTTCCGGAATTACGATTGCATGAATTACGTGCAGAAAAATACAACGGATTGGTGCGATTACTGAAACCCGGTTGTCGTACGATAGTTTTATTAACCGACTTACAATCAAGATCAAAATTGATTCCATCATTTCACAAATCAGTATGGCCGTACAGAAAGTAAGTTTGCAAAAGTCTATGCCGTACCTTCGAATGGGTTTGTATTTTTAATCATATTTTTTATTTACAGAAACAAAACTTTGATGTTTGCTCACATGCTCATTGAGAAGGGTATTGGGTGGTACTCAGAACTACTACGTTTATCATTGTCAGAATCACGTGAAATGAAAATTAACCCCAGGAACTGTATTGGTACAGTTATAGCCTTAAACGGCCATCGCAAATATTTTTGCATGTATCATGCGAAACATCCAGAATCGAACCGAGGAGCAAAGGTAATTTCATGGGATGATATTTTCACATCGTAGTATTTTACAAAAGTGGTGTAAAACAAATTTTTAATAGTTTTTAATATCTTTACCGGCTTCCATATTTTTAAAAGCAAAACGATTGTCATATTTTTGTATTGCATTGCATTGTTCAAATCCTTCCCCTTCATCGTACTGTATATCGCCTGCAATGTATTGCGATTATATCTAGTGGCTTTTGTTATGTGTTTTAATAATACACTAACTTAGTAATTACCTACAATAACGCATGCTTGTTTAAATACTAATTCTTAATATTATGTTGCAGCATAAGTTGTAGTTAAAATACAATACAGTGTTTCTAATTTACAATTATATGTGTCCTTCGAAAAGTAAGAAGGTTGTCATCATTTCAATGCACAAAATTTTACGATACTATGATATTAGGGTAAACTTGTCCTTCCACGTTGACATGGGATGTGTATCTAAGCTGTTTAATGAGAAATCTAGAGCTGAACTAAAGGAGTACATAGAATAATTAAGAAATTAGAAGAGAAGTAGTAATGATTAAAGGATGAACCTTTTATCGATGGACCTGTCGAAGTGGTAAATGTAAATTCCGATATTAAGCTTTATGGATGTTTGCCAAGATCGTGGAATATCACACCACAGTCACATATTTTTTGCATATGGGTGTGCTCATATTTGAAGATTATTATACTTGACATTAAAAATACTGGGAAAACTCATTCAGCGAAGACGTAATGGCTTTGGAACGTTAAGGTGTAGGGAAGTAAAATCAGAATACACCCCAAATATTTGCCGTTCAAAAAGCAGCTTAGGGACATCACTCCGAACATCACGCTCGGGATATCGCAAGGCATTAAGTCGATTATCTAAGCCAGTAAGTAAGGCGCTAGACATTTAAGATTGTTCAATTTTGGAATCAATATCGCAGTGTGTATCTTTTGTCACAATCGAAGTTGGAACATAGCTCGTGAGGAAATGCTACAATCCATCATTTGTTAAAAATTGTTGTATATTTTCAAAGGGGAAATAGATAACAAATTTTAAATATTGTGTACAAAGCACGGGAGCTGGAACAGATTAGGAAAATGTTATGGTCTAACAATATCCACGGAATTTCAATCAGAAGGCGCCCACAACCAACAGTAGCTTTGAGAGAACAAGCAACGGTGGAATGGGATAGGAAAAGCTGCAGCAAGAGACATAAATGATTTTTATTGTTCAATATTTTGCGGGTAAAACTGTGACGATCGTTTATAATGATTAGACCTAACAGGCGACTTTGCGTTTGATAAGGTAGGAAGGCTGTGCTGGGGTCGTTTAGGTAGCGGCTGATGATGAGATGCATAAGCATTGGATACATTCTTTCCAAAAATGCAACTAGAAGAGACACCTTTCGAAACCTACTACCTCGTGCATAGTCATGATCAATTCATGGAACAAGCAACCGAACACGGTCTTTAAATTATTATGTGTAACGTATTATATGTATCTACCTACTATCAAGATATTTACCTTTATCCCAACATTCTTCATGAATTCTAAATTTGAGATTTGTATTATACAAAAGATGTGATTCCTTGAAGATAAGTTATATGATTATGTATAGATATAATTTCTTCAGAGGCTTGGTAGGATTGCTTTTTTGGCACCTCCCGTGGACTTGGGAATGATAAGACAAAAAGAACAGCGACAAGGTTTGATTTCCAGTGGTTATGGATAGCGTGACACGTACGATATTGTGATGACATAGGAGTTTAATTTTTAAATTTTTTGTTTTTTTTTTTATATCGTTCATATCCGGCACGCATGTACTACCGTTACAGGAATGGACTCAGGAAAGATTTTGTTTATATATGTAGATATCTTTCAACAGCACCGGAAAGATTTTGTTTAGACACGTTTTTTTTGTATTTTACAAAATGATTCATATAATGATTCATCGATCCAAACTTAAACTAGTCCTCTATACAATAGTTTATCGAGTATATTTTTTTTTCGTTTTCGATTATATCATGTGTTTATGTAGGTTACGTTGAAAAGTAGTCCCAGCTGGGGAAAAAAATAAAAAAACCCTGGTCATATTGAGTAGATTAAATACCTAATGTTCAAAACGCTAAAAGAGATAAAAGAGTTATCATTAAAATAACAACTAATTTATCTTACGCGTATTAATTTTATACTATTTTACTAAAACTCAGTATAATCTACCTAACCTGTTTACATGCCTGAAATGACTAATTTCGCGATTCGATTGATATTTTACTAGTAATAATAAAATCATACTTCAGCATAATTGATGATTCGTAACAATTTTGTTCTAGCATGTATATCTACGATATACGATATATACGGAATACGATACGATAGAGACGATATAATTTCTGCCTAAGTATTTATTTTGAAATACTTGCATCTTGTACAAAAGTGTTTTGGCATTGTTTTCCCAAATAGGGAATGCATAAATCAGCAATGGCCGAATTCCGCTACAAAAACTGCGCGTACTTTGAAAATCATAATCTTATAGTCTGAACAACAACGTTTTGGATAAAGATAGGCAACACCAAGCTTAACCATGTCTCAGTGGGAAATCGAGATAAGGGTTTGGTTGAATCTTCCAATGCGTTTGTGTCATAAAAAAATAAATAAATAAAAACTATGGTACGATGTCAACTGGTATCGCAAGGGTGGCACTGCATTTCTTACCTATTGTTGCATACGCAACAGTGGGACAGGAAAGAATTGAATCCGTTGTCAGTCAAACGGAATGTCGAACAATTGGGAATTTGTCATTCATGTTGGGTTTTATTATTTCTACAGTAATGTTAAAATAAAATATAAACCTCAAACAAACTATAAGATTTTTTTTTCATTTAGTTTATTATTTTTCCCTCATCTAATTCAATTAAAAAATAGGATCTTTCAGTTTTGTCTATTCTTCGACATTAAATCGAAAAATAATGTAATTTATTTCTTCTTTTTTAGCGTATGATAAAAATTACTCGTCATCTTACTGCCATGCCATCCGATCCAGAAGCAGGAGCGTTTCTAGGAATGGATAGTTCTGATTCGGAAACATCGATGTCGGACGTATATGAACCAAAGATTCTACTTGAGGAAAACCTTCTTGATGGTTTACCTAACTGGCTTGACCGATTATTCGAGGGTACAACGCATCGATATTATATCAATTATTGGCCAGACTTTACTTCAAAATAAGGGCAATTCTGCATCTTTTATTTGTTCTATTTAATTTGTTATAATATTTTTAGTTATCTTTGCAAATTTCTGAATATCGTCAAAAGACCACTTGTTTGATTGCCATCATGTAATAAGGTATGGATAGCAGTATAGAAAAATACCGAACACTGAATAGCTTTAATAATTGTGATTGTGTTTCGTTCAGGTACTTTTTCAGGCTTCAGGTGTAGAAGGTAGAATTTCATGATACTTACCTCTCTTCATTTTAAGTTCAATTGCCTACACTATGTGTTGTCACAAAAACCCGGAGTTTTATTTGTCAACGGTTTTTATTGGTAAATTGTTCAATAATATTGTGTAATTAAATTATATTTCCGTTTGTAATTATTGTAATTAGAACATTTCTAGTTAATTTAGTCAGTTCACTCGCAATTTTGTCAGTGGTTAACCATTAACCAGGCTTAATATACCTTATCCCTGGTTCTAATTTAGTATGGAACATTTTTCACACTCCTATGTTTTACGCTGCTATCGTTTTCCTAAAAAAAGTTGATTATTTGAGAAAATAAATTTGGATACTGGACATACTCTGCGGTCGATACCAAGATGTACACTTCAATATTAGATGTCAATTGAATTTTTATGTTTTGTACTCTCAAATAATGTTAACATGTTGCCATCAAAACATTTCAATTTTTTCATTCGCATTCGCAGGCTAGAAGGGAATGTGAGGTTTTACGATGCAGGATACATGCACATTTGTGAAAAGTTACACACAAGGATTTAACTTTACGTAAGTTCAACACTTAATTACCAATTTATGTCAATATTCTACTTCTACTTACTTCTTCTAAAATAAAAAAAATCAATACTACTTCATTACACATGGGTGAATATGGTTTACGTAACTCGTTAAATCAGTGCAGTAAAGAACCACAATCACCCATCAGATATAACACTATACTATAATATTACGTCGCCTCCTTGTGACATTGGCATAGTATCATGAAGCGCAAGCAAAATTATTTAAGAATTTTAGGATTGCCAGTTATTAACCGAATGATGTTTGTTGTTATAACGATACAATAATGCTCATTTCTAAAAATTCAAACAATTATTGCTTTTATAAAATATATATCTTAAATATTAATCTTGGTCTCGTGGATAGGAAATAGATAATCAAATAAAATATTTCATGCCTATTTGCTGATGTATTGTGGATGGGTTAAACAAGGTCGCTTAAATGAGAAGTGGCATACACACAAAGAGCTTTGGAGGATAGTTAATAATATCGAATCTAAAATAGTTACAGAATGTCAAAACCAAATTTAATTAAAATCAAAGGAAGGCGAAATTGTAATATGTAACATTTAGAGCTGAAAAAAGTTTTTGTTTTCCAACAAGTAACAAATCTTGGAAATCGTTACAAGCTATCACTTCGAGTTATCGCTAAAACAGTATTTCATGAAACACACTACATGAAACAAGTGTGAACTAACATCATTACACGAAAAACCTGCTTCACAAGAAGCTTCACGTACTTTGTAATACATGTAATACACACGTTGTAATACGTCATCCAATCTTGTGTTCTCAGAAGATGGCACTGTCTACAATTAAGGTTTTTTTATTATATCAATAATTATATTTGAATTTTAGTTTAAATATAACGAAATTAATTGATTATTAATATGTAGAATGTAATACTTTACAAGGTAACATTCAACATTCATAAACAAACAATTATGTTATCTGAGATACTCATGTTTACTTGACTCTTTTTACTTCGTCCAGAATGTAGCGACCGCAGGAGGGAATCGTTTTCGGATTATTAAAAATATTCCCTGCCTCCGAATATGTGTTACGATTAATAGTTGTAACTTGACAGAAGATTTATTTTTAACCTTTACCTTATTCGTTATCCCTGTAATGTTATTCATACATATGCTTTCTTACAGAATGTATCATTAGTAAATTGAGGACCGTTGTCGTTCACGATATTTATTATCTTTAAGAAACTAAACCTAGCGATGATGCTTCTCAAAATTCCCGTTGTATTGCCCGACTCTATCTCCTAAACCCACATAGTAATTAAGAAAATCAATATTCAACACGCATTACATATGTTTGCTTGTGTGAATATCACTAATGTGGAAGACAAGTCGATTTTCGTCGTCCTTCTCAAGAATTTGAACAATAGTGTCAGGAATTCTTTTACCTGAATGGCGGTCCAGCATATTCGAAGATGCATAAAGTAAGTATGTACAAAGTAGTATTGCGAAAAAGTATTAAGTGTCAAGCATTATTTTACCTGAATGGCGGTCCAGCATATTCGAAGATGACCAAGATGGTGGTTTAGCATTATGAGGTAGTTTGGCGGCACAAGGATTACACAAAATGTTACATACCCATCTTTGCTTAGCCAATACATGTAACTAGGGGCCAGAGCATTCGCTGAATTCCTTATGTTGGAGTGATGGTCATGCTGCTGTCTCAGATATTTCTTGTGTAATTTTCTTTTAATTATTTATTGCTTTAATGACCTGCTAAATCATCTATGTGAAAAAATGATTAAAAATGATAGGATGGGGTCCGAAATTGGACAATTTCTTATTTAATCTTTTGTCGGAAAAGGCTTTGATTATGGTCACGTACAATTTAAACGAGCCAGCCATGGACAGTTTAATGGTGTAGTACAATTGTCCAGCTTGAGTCCCCTGTTGTACAACTTTTATGTCAATGACATAGACTTATGCCTAGCGCCCAACTGCAATCTTAGACAACTGGCAGACGCCGGTGTCATTTCAGCAGCAGTCGATGCAAAGAACGCTTGCTGAACTTTCTGAGTGGTCTGATAACCTAGGAATTGATTTTTCTGCTGCGAAGACCGAAATGGTCGTGTTCTCTTTCTTTAGCGACACCGAAAATAATAGAGTACACAGCCTATTTGAACCGAGATTTGATGTCAAATTGTATGGAAAAAGGATATACCGATAGTACTGGACCGATTGAAGAAACGAAAGAAGGATAGTCTAGATACACAAAACACCAATATGTAATAGACTGGACCAATTACGCAACACAATAACTCATCAACACAATATCGCACAACACACATCACGCAGCAGACAACAGGAGTCAGCACATCACACATCACTAGTTCAATCGAGTAGACCCGGGAAAAGATCAATTTACAGAGAGGAAATGCCTTGAGATTAAAAATGTCTGTCAGTGCAAATAGGCTCTGACAATACGACTACAGATAGCCGCAAATACCGTTTAAACAATAAAAAATTATTGGATTTCTTTCCTTTTAACAGTATGGTTAAAAATAATCATAACAAAAAAAAAACAGTTTTTATTTAAATCATAGACAATGATTTTATGTTACTACTTTTATTGGATTCAACATTAACTACAACATCGTTTTTACTACTGGCCGATATCAAATTTACAGCGTTTTTCAAAACCTGACTTTTCACAAAGTCTGTTGTAGTGGTTCGTATGTTGGCCGTGGCTCCAAAGTTACATTTGATGTATCCGTACAGATTTGCACCATTCAAAATAAGAGCTATCACAACTAGGAGCTATAATAGATAAATGAAAAAGACACACATTAGATAACATGCTTTCCCGTCACAATTCAGTTTTTTAGAAAAACTCTCATTTCATTTGTAACTAAGGACATGTTCATAACAAACAAAATTCGTATGAGAGAATAGGAAAATTAGAGCACTTCATGCGAATGCGTTTGTTGCAGTCTTCGCGTGCTTCGTGACCCATTCAGTTGATTTGTAGCAGGTGTCAGATTTGAGAATGGCTGCGTTTATTACTAGTAGTAAGAAGTGTATTGGTGTTAAAGCTACATTCGGATAACAGCACAACCTTCAAAGGAGCAGCTATCAAAGAGTATCATGTAGTATACCAGTTAAAACAAACAGAACACCATCGAGCAGCAATCAATACTTGGAATGCCGACAAAGCAGTAAAGTGGAAGCTCATTACAGTTCGTTACATTCATAAGCGATTTCAATCTCGGAATTTTAAAGCACTTCCAGCCAGGATATCTTTATTACGGAAATATTTACTCTACAGTTAGGACTGCCAACGAGTGTGAAAATCTTTGTCGAGAGCCGGGGCTGTTGTTTCTTTTATGCAATATGTACAACCAATTATTTGGCATGGTCTACGCAATGCACACTACATTTATTTACCGTTTTTAGTTAGCATTAAACATTAAACGTTGCATTAAACGTTTCGAACCAATCCAAACCAAACCAAAGTTGTTAGACTAATAAAAACTATAATAAATCCGTTCCGACTGGAAATATGTGCGATACGTTTTACGAGTCCTACGAATTGTATGACTTTACCTCGACTTACGTTCCTCGGCTACGTTCCGTGGACGTCTTGGGCTTTGTTATGAAGTTTTCGATTATTGTAGAATGTTATTGATCGTAAATTCGAATAGATATTGTATGTTGCATCATACACTTCCGAAGTCATGCCTGCCTCTACTTACAGGGTTAATAGACAAATTTTACCACCATAGCTGGTTAGTCACTCCTCGCTCGCAGCATTGCCCACAGCACTCCTAGAAGTACGTACCGCACAGTATACTTCCAACACCGTGCGCGCTTTTCGAACAGCGCGGTGTAAAAAATTAATCTATGTAAACATGACATTTATTGAGTCTAGGCTGTTTCTATTCTATCTTCTATAAGCCTTGATGTTATCGTTTTCTTTGTATCTACTTTGATGCACACTGTTATGATTATAATTTCCAAAACTCTGTAACTTGAATATCATTTTGAAAATATAAAAAAGTCAGCATAGAGTTGGGAATAAAGTCTTGCTGTAGAAAGCTTTATAAAATAATAAATAAATATAAAACTACGTACCAGCCATTTGAATTTGAAGCCAAGTAATCCCACGATGAAGAATAATGACCATAATGTGGGGCACATCACCAATGTTATCCAGAAAATGCGTCCTTCAAAATTGTTTAATCTGGAAGAATCTTGTTTTTTTTTGGACTCAAATATCCAACGAGAAACGCCATTATCATCAACGTAATTCCACCAGCGCAATCCAACAAGAAGACGACCGGTTACGTTCTTTACAGTCCAAAAATCAGCAGATAACAGCAAAATCACAAATACAAAGCTTGTTATGAAGCTGTCACTGAACCAACCACAAAACAAATATGACAGAATTGCTGCCGAGCGAAAGAGTACATGGGAAAGCGTCACAAAAGGATGCCTGTGGAAGAATTAATAATTGTCCAGTAAATTTTATTCATGCTTTTCAAAGCATCAAATCATAAAATAGACAACACAGAGGAAAGGAAAAAAACTTACAAAAATGTTTTAGTCGTCATCTCTGTGTGATTGATATCATCGTCACCAAATGGAGCAGTTTCTTCTAACAGTGGAATCTACAAAGCACACCTTGTTAGTACAATCTAACAAATGTAACAATCACTTTAAATAAATACCGTAACTGACGCCATGACGCCCGATGATTATATTCATTCAATTAAACGTTCACCGCAGCTCAGCAGCTCCAGTACTACAGAACAAACATAAAAAGCACAATTTTTGAAGTAAGACACAAGCTGAGAAATGTGACCGAAAGTTTCTATTCTGTCTGTTTATTATATACAGTTAAAAGTTACTGTTAGGTAGAAATACGGTAAAAAGGAATTAAAGAGTCCCTAGAGTCCCGTTTGACAGTTCGAGCAGTTGTGATGGGTCACACACTGGCTGTGTTATGATTTCAAAGTGCGATCAATGTGTGTGGAGGTTTGATTACAGATGCATCCATTATCTGGGCGTTTTGTGAGATAATAAATATAAAAAAATTGCGAGATAATAGATTTGCTTGTATTAGCAAAAGGTCATAGCATTTGTTTCGCAGTTATGATTTTTTAATTTTATATATGAACATAATCTCGAGATTTTGAAATATTAATAAAGGATTAACGATGATTTTTTAGTTACATGATTTGCTGATATATGCAACATCTAGGCAACACAAAACGTACAGAGATGGCCGCAAAGTGTACCCAAACCTGCACCAACATTGAACGGTCTTTGAAATCATAACACGATCAGTGTGCGGCCAACACAACTGCACGAACTATCAACCTGGACTATAGGTAGGGTAAGTGCACCAATTATGGACGAGTTAGTACAGCGTTTTCACGAAAAAATTAATTATACAAAATCCACTGAACCAAAA
>KI915083.1:87586-99046 GCA_000473445.2 Anopheles farauti
CATATACATATACATATACATATACATATACATATACATATACATATACATATACATATACATATACATATACATATACATATACATATACATATCAGGAACTTGGAGTTTACATTTAATGATTCCGTTACTATACTTTTAAATTTGCCCCTGTTTTACTTTTTGAACAAGTTGAGTGGCAATTTAAGAATATTTCGTTTATTTTTTAAATTTGTGGTTAATCACATTAATCTTGATTCCATACGAGGGTGTTTATAAACGAAATCAACCTGATTAATTGATTATGGTACACTCGTGATAAAATATTGGATTCTTGCCCATCATGTACTTGGGTTCATCCAAATTATGGGTTGGAATCAAAATATGGCTGTGAGGAGAAAAATGAATTCCGTGACATATAAAATAATACTAATTCTGATCCCATACCGTTCTTAACATTCGTGTAGATAAAAACTTTATGCTGTTAATAAGGTAGAAGAAACTTTTTTTCACTGTTTTATTCAGCATATTTGTTATTGAAGTTACTTTTTCTATGTTTTAATGAAATCGTCTATCATAAAATCAACGAACTAATAATTCCAGAAACAGGGTTGTTTTATGACTCTTTTTTATCCTAAGATTAAATCTTAGTATGCAGATTTTTACTCGTAATGTTTACTTCTCGTGCTGTTGGAACTCATTCTCCTTCCATTTCTCATTATGGATAGAACCATGACAAATGCATACTAACTGATGCATTACGGAAAACTTCGCAGAATGAAGTTTTATTACTTATTATTTATTACTCTACGCTACAAGATATCAATAACATAAGTTCATAGTTCGTAGACAGAATTGTAAAGACAATTAAGAAGAAAATTTTGGAAAATAAGTATTTTCTTTCTTCTCGGCCGATTCATAATAAAGCTCGTTGTACTTAAATGGCCAGATTTTCTATCACTATTAAAGATATTCGGTTTTTATCATGCAGTTCTACCTTTTGTGACGTTTGTTTCTATAGGTCCAGCTTGTGGGAAGTTCTTCTGGTTTAAATAACTTTGTGAAACTTATGTAGCACGGTTCCATCGTACAATGCGTTTACAGATATCAGGGATCGTAATGGTGCCAAAGTTATTATTGCAACGATGAGCCCACGTTTTAACTCGTTTTAACGTGCGACGACTATAAAATAGTGAGCTATATACCTTCTCGTCTGCTCTTATTATGAGGATCTAACTGCACCTTCGAGCACCCAAAGGCTAACGTGGAATTGCTATTTTTGTCGTGTGAACTCCACCGTATAAGCACTAACCTGTCCTAAGTCCAGGCTTTGTGCTGAACACGAAAATAGTTGTCCTATACCCATAATAAAAGTAAAGAGAAAGCATGTACATCCGAATGCTCTGTTTATTTCACTTCTATACTATTTGAGCGTTGTCTAGACATAATTAGTTAAGTTCGGTTGATCATGGGTTCGTTGCCTGGTATGTAGACGGGCAAGACTTTTCGGTTTTAGGCGTTACAAGCACGGCCAAAAATGAGTAAATCGGAAAATGAACATGATAGAGTGATCTCAGGCCAACATACTTTCTCTGTTAATATTACTATCAGGATATGATTGCTGCTTTGGGAGAAGTAAATTTGCCGTGTATCGCGTGGTAAGGCTCGGTTGGTCGGTTCATTTTGGTCAAATTTTCTTAGATTTTTGCAGATAGTGCAAAATTGCAGATTGCATATGAATGTCATACACGTTTACACATCATACGTTGTGATCGACTCTTAACTGAGTCGATTCACTTTATGGCTAGGTAGATTCTTAATTTATTAAAGAGAAATGTATTATATTAATAGGTAAGATTGATATAAGATCTTAATTATTTGGTCATGGAGAATGGGATCATGAAAAATACTAATAACAATGAACAAAAATATGTCTATTGAACTACTTGGTATCAGGCAACGAAAACCTTTTTATGTTTGTTTTCCACACACGATTTACGGTTTATGTAGAAAAGTGTATGAATGTTTATGTTGCCGGTGGATCGATAAGCTCATTAGTATAAGTACAATTTCGAAAACGAATGATTTTTATTACTGTCCTATTTCGTGAGTGACAAAAACATTATATTAAGTTTGCTACGAAAACTGAATCGTAAAAACGAAACACACACGTGAAAAAGTGTGAACGAAGGCTTTGAGTTTCAAAGAGCTTCATGCCTCGTTTCTCTACTAAAGCCTACAAAATAGAAATTAAAAAAAATATGAGAGAATCTATATGAAAAATAGATTCGGCTGGCCATCGTAAAGATTTTTTCTGCTTTGAACTTGATATAAGATAGAGCATTTTCGTCCCGATATTGTGTAACACTCTTGCGTACGGATAGCATATTTAAATTCACACTGAAATATATAATATTACATGGGATCAATGTTCTGTCATGTCTAACCGCCACATGTTAAGCTAGTTAATAGTAACAAAACAGCCCAACAATTGACTTACGTGAGCATGAGGGCTTTAAGGCGTCTAGGTTTGGATTGATTGGTCGATAGGTTATGGTGACGGTTTTTTGGGCTTGTTATGGCATACGCTTTGTAGATTATCTCGAAGAGGAAAACCCTGTAATAGTGAGAATAGCTGCATTTTTGTATCAATTGAGAACCGAAATTGATGCATAATGGCCTCGCATGTAACTAAAAAAAAAATTGACACTATGATGCGTGCATTATCGTCATTAGATGGTTCATTTACTCGCGCCGCGTAGAAGGATAAAGAATTTAGCAAATCCCTTGAATAAGTGTATTGAGTTAAACGGAGGATATATTGCATTCAAAAACCAAAATTATAATAAAAGTGTTTTTGTACTTCAGAAATGGTTTGATTTAATTTGACTTGATTTTTTTATTAACCCCTGTTAAGGATGTTTGCTTAAGTACATGGGGTGATATATTGGTATTTGTTTTCTGGTATGTTGTATTGATTTGAAGTTGTATTGATTTGAAGAGTTTAATATCCATGATTTTGGATCATGGCTATTATAAATATTGTTTATATGGAGGTTTTATTTATTTGTATGAGGTTGTGTATAATTTTACTAGTAGTTGATACACACTACTACTAGCAGATCTCGAACAAGTGGTGTCTTATTCAGGGACGATATGAATAAGAAGATTTGAGACCGATCATCTTCATAAGCCTGACATGACCACAACAGGTGGTCCGATGATGCCCGATTTCTCACAGACATTTTTTTGTATTAGATAACCCAATACGTTGGAGATGAGCATTTAGCCAATAGTGGTTTGATATTAATCGTGACATAGTTTTCATGAATGAACCAACGTCCAGGCCTTTAAACCATGGTTGTAGCTGCACTTTTGGCAAAATGGAATAACATAGGCGACCAAGATCGTCTTCATTCCAGTATTTCTGTCGCCTACCACTCCAGTATTTCCGAGGTACGATTAAAATTTCCTGTGGATAAACAGGACGCGTTACCAGCAATAGAACTATGGGCAGGAATAGTTGATAATAATTACAGGAATAGTTGGTGGGTAGGAATAGTTGGTAATAATTGTGAATAGTTGGTAATAATTAAGAAACGATTAAACATAAAAATCAAATTTGACAGATTTCAAGCTATCTATCAGTTTTGTAGTTCTTGGTATTGGCAATGCATAATCCAACGATCACGAGATCAAATTTATTTATTTAGTTTGAGAATAAACGGCCTGGCCGTATTGCTTATGACTATACTTAAAACTAAACAATGGTTACAGATGGGCATTTCCTCCACATTACACATAACAGCACCTTATCCCGGGTGGGCTCGGTTGAGTTGTATGGCTAGTTTTCTATGCTCGATGCCTTTTATTTGCTTCCATCGTTTGTCATCATTGTAGTCGTCCAGTCCAGTCATGTTGCGTGTACTTTTCTGGTTTTTGACACTGTTTCGTGCGTAGTCTTGACGTGGAAACTGCTCTTTGACGTGGTTGTTCTGTATGGAATGATGACGGCTTCTGTATGGGATAAAAGCAAAGCGAAGTGAGTACATTGGTACTACCGGTGATTCACCACGCGAAACTTCATTCCGGTGGTGTGCTTCTGCCCGGTGTATCTGCCATGCCACACAAAAACTACAACATAAACCTAGACATACAAAAACATAGATAAGTAAAGACAATACCGTAGGAATGGAGGAGAGACAGGAAGGAAGGGGATTAAAGGGTAATTCCAATCTCTCTGGCAAATTTAAAGATAATCCACGCATACTGATAGTCCCGGAGACCCAGTATGTCGCGAATAGGCCTCGCAGGTATTCTCCCTGCAGCTCGAACAGCAGCTATCAGATTGGGTCTTTGAGCATCGAATTCCCTACATGACCAGAGGATGTGATCTATGTCGTGAAATCCGTTGCCACAGCTACAAGCTTTGGAGTCGACCACGCCTATACGTTGCAGGTGAGCGTTCATCGCAAAATGGTTTGACATTAGTCTAGACATCATACGAATGAACGATCGACCTACAGAGAACCCTTGGAACCAGGGACGCAGGGATACCTGCGGTGAGATGGAGTAAAAGAACCTCCCGAGTTCATCCTCATCCCACATGCTCTGCCATCGAGCCATGCATAACTGCTTGGGGGTGGAGAGAAACTCGGAAGGGGGAATCAACCGCTCAAAGATACTGCCTTCGAAGGCGCCTCGTTTGGCCAAATTGTCTGCTGCTTCATTGCCGAGAATTCCACAATGTGCAGGCAGCCATATAAGCGATATACGAAACGCTTTGTTAAACATAGAGCATAGAATTTCCAATATTTTTTTAACAAAGTGTTCAGAGCTCTTTACTGCCTCAACGGACTTAAACGCTTCAACTGCGCTGAAACTGTCAGTAAATATGAAATACTGGTCCGGAGGTCTTGCGCTTATCAATAACAGAGCGTAAAAGATCACCACGAGATCAAATAAAAGAAAAACAAATTTAAAATAAATTAAATTATTGATTTTCTCATTAAAACTTGCTTGAGATGTATTTTTTAGAACGAATGGTGAAAAACCAGTGTGTCTATGCACATTTGGTTTGGTCGTTAAACATCTAGAGGCATGCCTCTAGATTTTGATGAAATACCCAAAAATGTATCAAAATCGTGTGTGAGACCTCAATCTGGTGCAAAAAGAAGTTGTATTCAACATCTTTTTGCTGCCAAAACTATGGTTTGTTGCGTCGGTATGCAGTGCCAGAGCAAACGACATAGCAAAGATGTCTTACACAATACGATCCTTCATCTGAGATGGCTCGGTTTCGTTCTTCCTTGGAAGTACTCGCAATTCCACGTAACCGCTAAGGGCTCAAACTACACATACTTTTTTATACCACTGCCGCTATGCTATCATATCGGTATGTGGCGGAACACCAACCTAGGGTCTACCACATTGATTGTGCTATGAATCTACCTAATATCGATGCTGTTTCGACAACATACCTGTGTTTGATGATAGTACTCCAACAGTCAGCTCTACACCCTTTATTTCAAAATTTCTTCGCCTAGTTATGGTTGATAGCTTGCCTGATACTAAAATAGCCTCAGCTGTGCCATTAACTGATGATAGGTTTAATACATTTTGTATATTAATAACATATTTTTCATATCTAATTGTGATTTTCTAATATATATAATACTTTTAGCAATTTTTCTATTCTTTCCATCACGTTTTCTATGAGTGTTTTGAACGTAAAACGTTTCTTGTAATGTACACCTATATACTTGATTCTAATTTTCCATTGGATTGAAAAGCAGATTGTGTTGGGGTTGTTTACGATAGCATGTTTTTCTTGTAAAATAGGTTGCTTCTGATTTTTCGACGTTTGTCTTAAGTTTTCATCTATCGCAGTATTTGCCGTATGCTTTTAGAGCCTTGTTTAACGAATTAAACATAGATTTTGGATTTTTTGCTGCTGATGAAATGATAACATCGTCTGCATACAGATAATTGGTGCATTTTTGTGTTGTGGGAATATCGTTAACGTAGATTATAAAAAATTGGCAAAAAAAATGCTTCACTGAAAAAGCTAAATTTGACTTTTATGAACCGTCCAGGGGTTCATAATAGTCAAATTTTGTTTGGCCACTGCAAACAGAATTCTTCCTTTCAATTATGAAAGATCTTATGATTTTTATAAGGTATGTGGGGAATTCGAGATTGATTAGTTTGTAGATCAACCAGGTATACGATATAGAATCGAATGCTATATCATTGTCCAGAAGTAGCAAACCAGTACATTTACCCTCTAAAATGTATTTTTTAATCCTCTTACTCTGTAAATTTACCTCTTACCCTGTTTTCTAAATGTATTTTTTTAATCTTAATATTTGATGCGTGGTTGATCCAAAAGGTTGGAGGCCAAATTAAGATACAGGTATAATATTGTAACATAATAGCATGGGATTAAAACCAGTATTATTACAAATTCGTTTAAAATTGCTAGGATTATTAACTATATTCTAAATACTTGGATAATTTTAGTTGCATTTTAATATATATCTCTTTTTATCAGTTTTCACTTTAAACATTAGTGAAAAATATAAATACCAATAAATAATCTATGCTAATCACATCAAATATATTGAGTGATTGTTTTAAGTTAAAGTATAACTATGTTATTTGGGCAACGATTGCAATAATTGTCAAAATGCTGCATGATTTCATATATGATTTTTGTGCCTTTTTTTTGCAAGGTGGAAAAGATGAGGATGGCAACAGCATCAAAAATGGACTTGGGTTAAGCAGCACTTCCGGTCTTAGTAAAAAACAACGTAAAGCAAGAACTGCCTTCACGGATCATCAACTGCAAACACTAGAAAAAAGTTTTGAGCGGCAAAAATATCTTAGCGTGCAGGATCGAATGGAGTTAGCTAATAAGCTTGGTCTGAGCGATACTCAAGTTAAAACGTGGTATCAGAATCGAAGGTAAGTAATATATATAGTTTTAAGTATGAACAATTATAATGCAAACATATAAACGTTATTTTTATGCTTAGTTTTAAAAGGAACGAACATATTTTTTATCTTTATAATGATTTTTTTCATCATACGTTTAACTTAACAGATGCAAAACATGAATCAAGAAGTTGTTCCAAATTGCAATAGAAGCAACAGTTTCTTTACTAGACGGAATTTGCAATATATTCTTTATTACAATTTATAAAAGTAATTAGTCATGTTTTAATCACAGTTGTTTATGTTTCGTTTTTGTATTCATGTACATATATGACATATTCTTTATGAATCCCAAATTTTCTTAATGTTCAAGAAGAATGTTCTTTAAGATAATTTAATATTAAACATTTCTTAAGATATCTATTGAAATTCGCTTTATGTAAGAAGTTTTATCTTTTCTTAGGTAAATGTAAATGAGAACCAATGAGCTGATTAAAAACAGAATCATTTGGCTCAATGCAGGACATACCGTATCCTATATTGATATTAGTCACTTAACACATCAACTGTCGTACATAATAATTTTCAATGATAAGAACGACACAAATAGCAGAAACACATCGTTCTTTCATGTGTTTATCTGCACCTATGTGTCGTAGAACAGCAAACGCAAAAATCAAAATGATTCGATGTTTGTTGCAATTAATTTTGTCTTGTTTCTTATCAGGCTCTTCTTTAAGGATCATGTTTCTTAAGACCTTCTATAAAATAATGTATTACAGGTACAAAATTTTTCTTTGCTGCGTTATTTGCTGAGCATACGTACATAATCTCTCCTTCGTGCAAACGACTGATAGTATCGTACGTTGATTGCGTTAGTTTTCTCTACATCACAGTCTTCACAGTTAATCTCTATCCCTCTCTTTCTGGCCTGCTCAGGGTTGAGCACGTCGTGCAGACATAGCCTGGTCACAAATTGTTCTCCAGGCCGCTCGTTCCATTCCTTCATCCACGGTAGCCAACATTCTCCCTCAGGTCAAGCTCCACTTGATCCAGCAAACTAACTCGCTGCGCTCTTCTACGCATTGTGCCGAACGGGTCGCTGACGAACACCTTCCCGGTGGAGCATGAGTTTGGCATCCTCATGACATGTCCCAGCCATCGTAGCCTTCCGGCCTTCGCCACCGTCAGGATGTCAGGTGCTCCTGATAGCTCAGCTAGCTCGTGGTTCATTCTCCTCCTCCACACGCCTTGTTCGCACACCCCACCAAAGATGGTGCGTAACACCCTCCGTTCGAAGACAAAGAGGGCATTGGCATCCTCTGTCCGGATGACCCAGGGCTCGTGCCCATAGAGGACCACCGGACGTATCAAGGTGCGGTACATCGTACATTTCGTGTGGGGTTGGAGTCTTCTGGATCTCAGGAGTTTATGGAGCCCATAGTAGGCACGATTCCCCTGAACAATGCGTCTCCGGATTTCGCTACTCATGCTGTTGTCCGAAGTAATGATCGTGCCGAGGTAGTAGAACTCCTCTACCACCTCGAGATCATCGCCGTCGACTGATACACTGCTCCCCAGGTGCGCCCTATCACGGTGAGAGCCTCCGGCAAGCAGGTATTTCGTTTTGGCCGCATTGATCGTTAGTCCAATCCTGGTTAATTCGCGTTTTAGTCGGGTGTACGCCTCGCACACCGCCGCAGATGTCCGTCCAATGATGTCGATGTCATCCGTGAAGCCCAGGAACTGGATAGAAGATGCTCTCGGCATTTTTGGAAGATTTGCCGCAGAGTGAAGATTTGGTCGGTCATCGATTTTCCTCCAATAAAACCGGCTTGGTAGCTTCCGACAAAATCTGTGGCAAGTGGCGTGAGACGGCAGAAGAGTATTCGGGACAGGACCTTGTAGGCAGCACTGAGGACCGTGATGGCTCTGTAGTTGGCACAGTCCAGTTTGTCGCCCTTTTTGTATACTGGGTGGGTAGTACCCAGCTTCTACTCCTCCGATAGTTCTTGCTGCTCCCAAATCTTTACGATCAGCTGGTGCATGACAACAAGCAGCCTCTCCCGACCCATCTTGAAAAGTTCTGCGCCCGGTCCATCGCTACCAGCTGCCTTATTGCACTTTAGCTGTTTGATGGCACTGGAAACCTCATCCAAGGATAGCGGGGGCACCTCGTCGTCCGCATTCTGGTTGATTCGTTGCTCGATTCTGCCTCTCACGCCTGCTTCGAAATCTCCTGCTTCCGCTCCGTTCAAGTGTCCGTTGAAGTAGCACTTCCACCTTTCGATCACCTCTCGCTCATCCACAAGAATGTTGTCTGCAGCGTTTCGGCATATAGTGGTCCTGGGAGTGAAGCCACCTCGTGCCTTATTCAAAGCAAGCTCCATCAGTTGCTTGTCCGACTCTTCAAGCCACAGCTTCTTCTCCTGGAAGAGTTGGATTTGTTTCCGTCTAAGTCGTTTGTAGGTTTCCACGTTCTGACGGATCTCGCGCTGAAGCATTCGGGGGCGCGCCTCATTCTTCTCGGACAGTGCTTGCCTGCACTTCTGGTCGAACCATTCCTTTCTCTGGCTACGTACTACGTGGTCGATTGTTTGCTCGGTTGTGCTGCTGATGGTTTGCTCCACCATACGTCAATGGGCATCCGGAAACATCGCGGCGACTGTGCTGTCGTCTTGTAGCGCTTCCCCAAGCGCTGTCGCGTAGCTCTCCATCACATCAGTCAGCTTCAGCCGGTCCATGTTGAACCGCGGGGTAGGCTGGAGCCGATGTCTATTGACAACGGCCAATTTTTGTCGTAGCTTCACCATCACAAGGAAATGGTTCGAGTCGACGTTTGCTCCTCTGTACGCCCTGACGTCAATAATGTCCGAGAAGTGTCTTCCGTCCACGAGAACGTTGTCAATTTGGGAGTAGGTGTGTTGTGGCGATCTCCAGGTATAGTTGCAGCGAGGTTTGTGCTGGAAGAAGGTGCTGCGAATAGCCATGTGCTTGGAGGAAGCAAAATTAATAAGACGAAGTCCATTGTCGTTAGTCAGCTGGTGAGCGCTGAAATTGTCAATTGTCGGTTTATATGCCTCCTCGTCCCACCTAAGCGTTGAGGTCTCCGATGACGATCTTTACATCATGTTGTGGGCAGCATCGACGACCCCGTATTATCGACCCCTACTCCGTTTTGAGCACGAGTAGGGTACGAAGATCCTAAGTAGCCTGCAAGAAGAGTCGGTTTCGTACGCGTACTAGTGATACATTAACAGAACTACACTGTTAATACACAGTTAATACCTGGTCTAAATTGTAGCAAACAGAACTGAGTTAAAAGTAGAATCGACACCATAAATACATTTTCTTGATATGGATGTTCGTTTTTTTTATATTTGGCAAACCGCAATTGTACAGGCAATTTTCTTCACGTCTTATTCATAACAATATTAGAGTAGACATACGAATTCCTATCCTAAGTTTGTTTTCGAACTATATCATACACATCGTTGAAAACAACGATGCTGTGATTGATCTAGAAATCCTTAAATGTTCTTTGTAACCTTGTACGTTCTTGTAACCTAATATTTTAATTTTGTTTTTTAAATAAAAAAATTTATAAAAAAATTCATATAATTTATTTTTGAATTCAAAGTAGTCGTTTGCTCTTGACTGTCAAAGTGGTCGGACGTGTTTTCTTTTCCGTCAAGAGTACCTTACTAAACCAAAATGGAGATCAGTGCCAAATCGAAAAGGGACAATACGTTTAAAATCCTTTATGAGGGAATTCCGAAACGCCCCAGTCGGTTAGAAGTGATCGATTTTATAATCGATAAGCTACTTGCCGGTGAACACGTTACGCGTATCCAAATGTGTTCTTCTACGGCTACCGTCTATGTTAAGACGGAGACGCTAGAGCAGACACAGAAGATAGTACGAGAAAACAAGGGGAAGCATTTCATCACGGTGGATGAAACGGCACATCCGATTCCTATCGCGATGGAGGACGGAGCCACAGAAATGCGGTTGCATGAGCTTCCTCCCTACGTAACTGAACAGGAAATAAGGAAAGAGATGGCCTGCTTTGACGAAATAATCCCTGTCGCCGAAACAGTGTACGGTCCGGAAAAAAAGATCGCGGGCATCAAGACTGGCATTCGGCAGGTTATGATCGTTCTAAACAACCCGGCACTACAGATAGGGCCTACCTTATCGATAGCCGGAGAACGCATTACACTCACCTGTCCTGGACAAAAACCGTATTGCAGGTATTATCTGATGCCAGAGCATATTGGTATGGGATGTATGCAAAGCAAACGTAGCCTTGCTAAGCAAACATCCTACGCTGGTATTGCGCAGGCAAAGAAGACGAAGCAGTTGCCGAAAAAAGATGCCTCGGCACCTGCACCCAAACAAAAAACAACGATATCGACGGCAGCCTCAACGGCAGCACCAAAACCAACATTCGCAGCAACGGCTGCGTCAGCGGCGATCGTGCCGTCAACGGTCTCGTTGCCTGCAACAGAACCATCAGCGGTACGTGAAGAGCAGTGCAAAGCT
>KI915084.1:8496-20255 GCA_000473445.2 Anopheles farauti
TATGATATTTCAATTTCAGAGTACAAACTGCACATACATACTTTGAAATATGTTTAATGATAAAGTACGATGTTTTCTTTTTCCTACGACCGAAAAGCGCAAGCATGGATTGTAATTTGTATGGAAAATTGATAATTGTTTGTTCAATACTAAAATTAAGTTTCTGTTCGATTTTAAATGAATAATATGTTTGATTACATATTTCTATGCTTATTTTATAAAGGATGTTTGTCAGTTTTGTAGCTGTATGTACTGTTTACAATTTGCACACAATTACAATGTGCAATTACAATTCAATTTACAGTGACAATGTACCTTGCCATCATTGTGAATAGATGTAAAACAACATCTTTTTCGATTACCAAATTTTTGTGGTTTAACTAAACGTGAATTAACTGATAATTCGTTTTGGCAAGATTAACATAAAAATATTTGTTACCGCACGTTATCGCAAGGTCGCGTAAAATCCATCGATTCTGCAGTAGCATAAAAACATCTTAGCCTGGGTATCACGCTCAGTGCATTGAAAGGTGTTTCCTATTTGCACTGGCACTTCCAATTCAACTGAACTGAACTGGCACTTCCATTCAACCACGCTGCGCCTACGTCGTAGTTTGCTCCGCTCATGATGCAGTACGCGCGCACTTTGCTAGCATTTTATTTCGCTGCTAACGCCTCAATGCGGATCGCGCTCAATAGCAATATTGGCAAATCGTCGTACCAGCTTGCGGTAATGGTTGAACAAGAAGGATCGAATCTGCCCGGTATGTATAGCAAAATTGATACAAAATTTACAATTATATTACAAGCAAAATAATTTACAAATTTACCATCTCCACTCTTCGCAGCACCTAGAAAAAAACGGCTGAAAACGCTAACACGCAAATGCCCGCGCAGTATGAGTGAGGGAATGAAATTGGTTGGCTAAAGATGTTGCGGGGGAATAGGGGGAAGGGAAGAGAGAGCGACAGAGAAGCGGCAAAGAAGCGGTTGAGCGAAATCGGGGGACAGTTTTTTTTCACTCCAATCGAACATCATCTTCGGAAAAACGGAGCGTTCGACCGAATATTTACTTCTATACGTGCCCTAAACCTTCCCCGAAGAAGCGCTTCCTCGGGGGTTACTCGGCTCGTTTTTACCCGAATAGCTTCGGTTTTGCTGGCGGGGTAGGATCCCTCTATCACATTTTATGTGACTTTCATTACATTGCCTGTTTTAAAAATCTTGTTTGATCCATTGTTTGTTCCATTTGAAGTATTGTTTGCCAAACCGGTGCCCGTGTGTTTGTGAGTGTGTGTGTGCGCGTGTGTGTTATTTACTCAAAGCGTATACAGTTTTATTAATATTATCTTGCATTACCTTACATCTAGGATGAGAGGCGAGAACGGTGATTCTCTCATATACGCACACACACACAAACGCGTGTGCGCACGCACACGCACTTACACGCGCTCGAAAAACAAAATCAGACTCGAAAGCCTTTGAGTTCAAAAGTGTGATCCAGGAGTCAGTTGGAGATGCTGGTAGTAGAAGCTGCAACCATCCTTCAATGGCACCCAGACGGCATACATTAAGCTGGAAGCAAATGTAGCGGCTGAGGTTATTAGCAAAGGGAGGGTGAAAGTGGATTGGTCTAGCTGTCGGATTCTACCACCCAATAAGAGACGTTTCAAATGCTGGGCAACAGACCACATATTGCGAGACTGCGAGGGACCTGATAGTTGTTTGGTCCACTTGTTTGGTCCACATGCACCAAACAAGTGGACCTCAATGCTCGGTGGCTGTAATACCGTTAACATGGAAGTAATTCAAGTTAACGCAAACACTGTAGGGCTGCGCAGGATTTACTGTGGCAGGTGATATCGGAGGTGAAGTGCAACATGGTCAAACTCTCGGAGCAGTACCGAGCCCCAGCAAATTCCAGTAACTGGCTTTCGTACCAGACAGGGATGGCAGTAATTTGGGCAGTTGGAAGATACACCATATAGCGTGTATTGTCCAGCAATTACGAAGGGTTCACCATCGCCGAAATAAATGGAGTGTGTTTCTGCAGTTGCTGTGCTGTGGGTAATTTTGGTACGACTCCAACGTTAGACAGTAACGACAGGCCGTCTGTCATCGATGTAACGTTCTGTAGTCCAATCTTGTCAAAGCAGCTTAACTGGCAGATGAGTGACGTGTATAGCAACCACATCATTGCGCCCTTAGCGACAACATCATTATTAGATACACCATCGAAAGAAGGTATACACCACAAATGCCTCCGACGAGTATCACAGGCTGGAGAGTACAGTTTGTTGACGAGGGGAGGTTTGTGAAGGCGTTGGGATTCGGCGGGTTTGGCAATTTTCAGAATCTTCCGGAGCTGATAAGAGCAATGTTGAAAGCCTGCGATGCTACCATGCCAAGAAGCAGGCCACCTGCGATCTTATGTCTACTGCTGGAACTCATCTATCGGTAGGCGCCGAGCGGAATGCATAGCAACTCGCAGAAGACTACAGAAGGAGCGCTGCCCTGTAGCGAAGGAGCTACTTAGAGCAGCCTATATGAAGACGTGGTTAGACTTGAAGAGAGCAATAAAGGATAGCAAGAAGCACCACTTCCTCAAGTTTTGTGCAGAAATTTCCCGGAAACCTTGAGGCTTCGCTTACAGGCAAGACATGCTAAAAGTGAAATCCTGCTATAAGCCTATGGAGAGCTGCCCCATTAAGCTTAGGGGAATAATTGACCATTCATTTCCTCTCCATGACACCCCTCATCTGAGCCAAACCTTCAGTGTCCTAAATTCCGAACCTGACCTTTAAACAGAAGCTGACATTCTGAAGCTCACAGACCGTCTAAAAGCAGCCAAAGCACCTGCTCCAGATGGTAACGTTGCAGTATCAGCAGCGATGAAGGCATACTCTGTAGTGTTCCAGTGGGTGCTTCAGACCCTGTTAACTTCTGGCCAGTTTCCAACGATCTGGACGAAGCAGATACTGGTGCTGATTCCAAAGCCAGGCAAGCCCGAGAGACCCGTCAGCACTAAGACACTTGGGCCTTATCGACGGACTTGCCAAGGTACAGGATATGCCGATCTTGGACCACCTGTCTCTGTATACTGACGGTCAGCACGGCTTCCGGAAGAAGCGATCGACGCTTGACGCGATACTGGATGTGTTGGAGAGTTGCCTTCAACAGTGCCAGCTGGGAAGCGATTGCGGCAGCATTGGAGCAGAAGATGGTTCCCCGTACCTGTGCCGACTGCTGAGAAGCTACCTCAACGGACGAGTGCTGCAGTACGACACGTCGGAGGGGGTCAAAACAGCGAACATCACGGCAGGCGTTCCATAGGGATCAGTGCTTGGTCTCACCCTTTGGAACGTCATGTATGACTGAGTTTTGACCCTCGCACTGTCCGTAGGAGCCGAACTCATCGGCTTTGCAGACGACATCGCGCTCACGGTTACCGGCGAGTCGGTTGAGGAGGTCGAAATGTTGGCAACAGATGCAGCAGGAAAAATTGACCATTGGATGAGGGAGGAGAAGCTGCAGATAACACACGCCAAGACCGAGTTCATCCTCGTCAGCAGCCCGAAGAAGGTTAAGAGGGTATCGTTATTTGTGGTCTCAAACACATCGAGTCTGTAAGACACTTGAAGTACCTTGGTGTTATCATAGACGAACGACTGAAGCTTAAAGTATACCTCGAGGAGGCCTACAGGAAGGAAAAAAATGACTGCGGATATACAGGCATCGTTAATGCCGAGATTAGGTGGATTAAGTTGATTTTTACGCAGGTAAAAAAACGGCATCGGCACTTTGCTGTGGATAACCATCTACGTACATTCCCTTCCCCCTCCCCATGGCAAAACAAAATAAAACACACACACACACACATGGAGACACACCCATATTAGACAACTCTTCCGGGTCAGCTCGGTGTTTTTTTAAGTAGTAGTCGTTGTCCTTTTTTTTAGAAATTGGAAAAGTGGAAACCAGTTAGCTTTATACAAATAGAAAAAGTGGATGCAGAATTCAAACAAGGATTTAAGACTTTATCTTTTTCTTTCTATATTCTATATTCAGAAAAGGCTTTATTCTTTTCTGAATTCTCTTTCATTTTGTTCTATTTGTCAGTGAGTTTTTTTCTATCCATTCATCATAAACCTAACTAAACCAATATTTGCTTAATATGAAATTTATTCAATTGGCTACTGAACTGGTTTACATTGGTACCTGAATTGAAATTGAAATGAATGTTGTTTTTATGTGTCCGTATTTCCGTGGTCAAGTAAATATGTTATGGTTGACTTTAGCTAGACATGGTCGAATAGGATGTTGAATTTGTAAATAACGTATCGTTGTTAATATTGGATTTGACTAACAGAAACAGAATAAAAGAAAAATATTATTGTTGTTGTTAGTATAAATTTCAAATTAATTAAAGCATTTGATCAACATTTTAGAAATCCATCGCAAAGAAAAAAAGAGTTTTGATTGCAAACAACAAAAAAGCCGCATTTTGTATTTAGCATTTGACATTTAGCATCTGAATCTTAATGCCATCACTAAATTTGTATCAATAGGTAGTGTTTACTATGTTTGGGCATATTAAATTATATACTATACTAAGATATTTTTAATATAAGTTAGCGCTAGCTAGTCGCAACATACAGAATGTGACGAAATAAAGGGTTCACCTTTGATTTCTATCCATAAATTAATTCCGAACTCTGAAGATGCTTGATTTTGTCGATGGTAAGTTTTTTGTTTTATTGGAGCCTCTATGAAGATTTTAGAATACCTGAATTCAATTCTACATGATTTTTATAAGGTTTCATCTCAGGGAAATCCAAAGATCTCCATTTTCCAAAATTAGCTAATAAAAATCATTCGGAAAAAAATGAATTTGAACCACTTTTCCAAACAATACACGTTGTACAGAAAATTGACGAAAAACCAGTCAAATGAAATGTTAAAGCAGTAAGAAAAAGTGTACATGTTCGTTCGTTCCTCACTGTACAACAATCATAAGGATTTACGTATGAAAGAGAAAGCGCGATTAATACCAGCTGATCGCATTGTACAGTATGTGGCGATGCTACTACACCTATACCTTTGGTTTCTATCCAGAAATTAATTCCAATCTTTGACGTGGCTTGATTTTGTCGATGGTAACTTTTTTTTTAAATTGAAGCTTGCATGAGTTTTTTACAAAACTTAATTCAATTAGACATTACTATGAGTTTATTTTCGAAGAGAAATATGATCTTCATTTTCTAATGTTAGGTTGTTCATGGAGGATCGAATTACAGAAAATAGATGATGACTAATGATTACAAATAATAGAAGGAAAGGCGACGATGAGCACTCTCTATTTATTGATTACATTTAATTGGATCGGATCTCATCCCATCCGATGACGTTTTGACAATTGCGGTGCAAAATATAAATATAACAAAAATATAACGTAGTGTGAAAATCCTCAACTTCCTCCTCCTCCTCCCTTACAGAGATTAATTAAAACAAATTTACTTTTCGCGTGGTTGTTCGCGTTTCACTTGGTTTATGTCCGCTTTTGGCAACAAACAAATCCTAGCTACAGGTCACGTAATTATTTATTTACTGCTTTTGAATTTTACTACGCGCCCGAGACGATCTTTCCCATGGTGCATACGTAAGACACGAGTGGTTGGTAGACACAAGTGGTCAGCGAGTGGTTGGTAGTGAATCATCTGTATCCGGGGCCGAGTGCATCGAATCATCTATCAAAAACTGAGCTGGCGTGAGAGCTGCATGGTCATTGGGGTCATCCGTGATAGGTACTAGCGGACGAGAATTCATGGCTGCTTCTATTCGATGAAGCACGGTGCAGTAGCTCTCGTATGAGAGCCTTTTTTATTTTTTTAACAAACATTATGTATGTATATTTCCTTATTTTTACGCTTAGAATTTGTATTAAATTTGTTCGTTTTAAGTTTGGTCACTTCCGCAAGGGAATAAACCCCCAACTTTACAATTGCCTCTAGAGAGACTTTTTGTCGTATCAGTGCTTCCTCTTTCGCTGCATTGTCTCCCTGAAGCCTCAGCGAGGATATCTCCTAGGTTACTGGTCATGGGTTGTCGCCGCTTTAGCGGCCCGTCACTCCATCTCTCGTCTTCGCACACACCTTCTTTCCACTTCCTCTGCCGATGGAGGCTAGCGGCTGTGCTGCTGCCTAACGGGAAGGAGTGGAGGCCGTGTGCCTTTGATGACACGGCGGTGCCATTCGCGCCTCCTCGTAAGACGTCTCTGGTGTTGCTGTTGAAGCTCCTCCGCTAACGCCGGTTCTTTCCTCGATCCTCGCCTGGTTGCTGGTTACTCCGACTGGTTCCTGGACTTCCCATTAGAAGAGTCCCGTTGCATAACCTCCGTCCGAGGCCTGGTTGGCCGCCTCGATTCGCCGGTGCGGATCGCTTCCGCTAGAAGGGTTGCGTCCGCCGCTCGCTCCGTGTCTGCGATGTCGTCCGTGAGCGCCGCTCGTTCTTCCGCACGGGCCTGACGAGCCTCTGCTTCTCAAGCCCTGACCCGTGCGTTCCGACGGTCCCGTTGTTCCTGCTGGAACACCATCATCTGCCGACGCTCCTCCTCCAAAGATCCCGCTGAACCACGGTTAGCGGTCACATTAGCGGCCTGTTACTTCTGCCAACACAACTGGAGGTTAGTTGTGACGAGCCTGACCGCCTCTGCTATGCTCCGCGAACAATCCTGCGACGACAGCAGCTCTTCCATTAAGTTGTCCGGAGTGACCCCCTGAAGAAGCTCGGCCTGGACGTCCTCAAAGCGTGGGCCGTCTCTTACCGTATCGAACGGAACGTCCTCGCAAAACCTCTGGCCAGCTTTTTTTCCGGGAGTTTCTGGTTAGGTGTGGCTTCACCCCATCCTCCGATTGCACGCGATGCTTGGGGGCGGCGAAATCGGCGGAACACGTGATGTTCCGCTATCCACGCTTCGAGGACGTTCGGATGGAGCTTCTGAGAGGAACTTCTGGGAGAACATCCTGGAGAAACTGCTGTCGTCACCGGAGGCGTGGCACGACTTCGCAGAGGCGGCCAAAAGGATCACCAGCGATTAAAAAACCGAAAACAGGCGTAGATATAGTGTAGAGAATCTGAAGAGCTAGAGAATGGATTTTTTAGAAACGTAGGTTGGGTGTCCGATCTAGGGATGAAGATACGGGATACGCCCGAGTTAATTAGACTAATGCAAGACGCAGGACTATTACGTAGGGAACAGGTTTGTGAAAAGTGCTCCAGTAGAATGAGCCAGGTTAGCTACAAGAGGAACAAATTTTTCAAGTGGGTGTGCTGTAATTGGGACGGCCGCCACGAGTGCTCTATCCGCCGGGGTAGTGCATTCAGCCATTCGAAACTGCCGTTGTGGAAGCTCATGATGGCAGCTTTCGAATGGTCGCGCGGTTGCGTATTTTGAGGAGCGAAATCAAAAGTTTCACGCAAATCGTTAGGGAAACGGTATAGGCTATTGAGATAGAACTGTGTTAGGGTGTGCGAGGTGCATAGTATGACGGTCTCACCGTTGAAATAGATGATACCGTCATCACCAAGCGCAAGTATAATCTTCTTAGACGGTAACCACCATTTTGACCTGCGTTTGACCTGCCACCACCCACGGGATCACCTGATGGTATTACGTCATGGGGGGGCTCTGCATTGGACTTATAATACACACGTATTCAGATCTATCTCTGTGGATATGTTCTTTAGTTTGTGCAACGGCCCGCGCAAACACTTTTGCTCACTACACTGCACAAAAACACGACACTGAACACTGCAGGGACAGAAATAACACGAGGACATATGCATCTTCACAACACTTAACGGTGTACATAACACTCACGATACGCGCACTGGACCCTCCTCATACACCACCGTGGAGCTGGTCATGTTTCCACCGCTGTTGCAGCTTCTGCTTGATCTGCCGCATAACGATGGCTGCAGTTTCCCACACTTCGGTGCTCTGCACCATCAAGTGGACCAGGTTGTATTTGCTTACTGCAACTCCGCACTCCGCGGTCAGCCGCTGACGCTCCTCCGCGAATCTCGGACAGTGAAACAGGACATGTTCCACTGCCTCGTCGTCCTTGATGCAGGCTGTGTATCGTGGCGATAATGCAATTTCGAAGCGATGCAGATACCCACAATTATCTACGCCTTCTGAACCTCCTTGTGGCTGCTGATGAGGATGAACTCGGTCTTGGCATGTGCTATCTGCAGTTTCGCTGACCTCATCCATCGGTCAATGATCCCAACTGCTCCTGTCGCCAACATCTCAATCTCCTCAACCGACTCGCCGGTAACCGTGAGCGCGATGTCGTTTGCAAAGCCGATGAGTTCGGCTCCTACGGACAGTGCGAGGGTCAAAACTCCGTCATACATGACGTTCCAAAGGGTGGGACCAAGCACTGATCCCTGAGGAACGCCTTCCGTGATGTTCGCTGTTTTGACCCCCTCCGACGTGTCGTACAGCAGCAATCGTCCGTTGAGGTAGCTTCTCAGCAGTCGGCACAGGTACATTGGTCTTCTGCTCCAACGCTGCCACAATCGCTTCCCAGCTGGCACTGTTGAAGGCGTTTTTCACGTCGATTGTGATGACGGCACAGTACCGAGCGCCTGTCCTCTTCCGCTGGAACGCTCCTTCCCCTTTTTCCAGCACAGCAAGTATAGCGTCTACAGTCGACCGCTTCTTCCGGAAACCAAACTGTCGTTCCGAAAGACCGTGCTGTCTTTCGGTGACGACCACCGGTACTGTCTTTTCGGTCGGTTGAGAATTAGCATCTCCAGCGCCTTAGCGAGACCATCAATGAGGCCTAAAGGACGTAGAGCTGACGTGTCACCTGCTGGTTTGCCTGGTTTCGGGATTAGAACCAACTTCTGCTTCTTCCCTTGTGTTTGTGTGATGCCTCGTAACCAGTTTCACTCACACACGCACACTGCGTTCTAAAGGAATCAACTGATGCCAACACAAAACAAATGTAAACACGCACGGAACCCGCCAGCGGTGTGTAGGAACAGCTGATTACCGCTACCTCTAAAGACGAAACCTGTGAGCGTCAACACAGGGTAGTAACGGTTTGTGCAAGCAACAGGAATTCACTAAAATTCGGAAGGGACGCCCTTGTGGCCGATAGCGCCGGTTTCCCGTGAATGGTAACCAGCGGCCCAGCTTTTTTCGTCTTTTACTAGCGCCACAGCGCTAACACGCGCAAACTCCCAAATAGGGGGGCTAACTTCACAATCTAAACTTGTTGAGAAAGTAAGTTCTCGCACTGTAACACTTTGTTTTGCACAATTTCCAAAAAAATTAACTAGAACTTCAGAAAACGCCTGCACTACACTTTTACCAATGGCCAAAAAATAGTTAGAAGTAGGCAGAATGCGGAGAATGCGTAATAGAAATTGTTAGCAAAACAATAAATAAAAATACAACAAAAATATAAAACATATTACCAGTTTCGATCTATTACATTATGTATCACTTAAGGGGTAAATATGTATGGTTCAAAAAGAACATTGTTGTGCTTTAAGGTTCCAATCAGTGCAGTCCGCATTTTACGTAGTTATATTCGAAGTTTCGCGTTTGCTCCACGTTTGCAGAGCAGTTTCTCCTTAATTTTTCACATCTTAGCCGTGAGTTATGCATAAGGTAGCAAATAAAAGAACCCAGGAACATAAGCAATTTCGACAATTTCAATCACTTCAGTCAGTCAATATGAAGAGGGTGTTGATAGGTCTTATAAAAACTTAGAATGAATAATAAATGTAATTAAACTTAACCCACACACATATGCGTTTAATCAAAGGAGTACTAAAATAGTTGTTAAACATCATACGTACAGCAGAATTGCTCTTAGCGATAATCACACCATGAAGATCATTTCATCTCTAGCCCACCAACAGTTTTCACTTTCACGGTAACGTTGGGAGCCTAAATTTATTATGTTTAATCTTTATTTATCCCAGTAATACATTTCCTTGCTACACTGAATTGAAAATTACGAAGAACCGAAGAAAAAATAAACCGCGGCCATCATTAGGGTTCCAACATTATTGTTGGCTCAACGGAGCGCAACGACCGCGGCTGTGGTGCGATGGCCCTCGGATTCAAACATTTCCGTGGCCCTGCGGCTGGAAGCATGGAAGCGCCGCTGTTTTCGCAGCCTTGAGTGCGGCAATATGGCAGCGGAGTGCCGCGGCATCGACAGGAGCACATGCTGCATTCGTTGTGGAGGAGAGGGCCACCGTTCGGCTCAATGCACTGTGGTACAGTGCATCACCTGTGGTGGACCGCATCGCATCGCGGCTCACGCCACCTGGGGTACCCCCACCTGCCGTTGATGGAGTTCCTCCAAATCAATGTGAATAGGAGGGTGAGCGCCTAGGATCTGGCGCTCCACACTATGCGGGTGGAGAGGGCCGATGTACTGTTACTCTCTTAATTTTGTATATTCACTTCTGATAACATTAAAATAAAATAAAATAAAATACACACGTGACTGTATAGATCAAGATAACGGTACTTCTCCTACCATCAGGATGGTAGGGAGAGGTAGGCCTAGAGGCAAACGGCTTCGAATTGCTACGTGCAGCAACACGCACACAGATGCGAATGACAACGAGCGCACCGATCGCTCTGAAAACAGTTTCGCTTTACTTAGCGATGTCGAAGGCGGAGTGTGTGTAGACCCGACCAATGCTTCGAAAGTAGTGAGCAAAGATAAAAACACCATTACACCGCTAATTAACAAAGTGCCATCGATAATAGTGAAAAGTTCGTTGGTGCAATTCGTCCATAAATGTGTGACAGAGGCTGGTGTAGTGCGTTACACCACGAAACAATCGCTTAACGGTACTAACGTACTTACGACCAACACTAATGACTTCAAAAGCGTGGTGAAATATCTTAAAGATAAAAATGTAGCATTCCACACGTTTCAATTATCCGAGGACAAAGCTACAAAAATTGTTCTATACGGCCTTAACGATATGCCCACACAAGAGGTGGCACAACTACAAAAGGACAAACATCTCGATCCGATAAGTGTTAAAAAACTGTTGATAAAGAAAAAAAGATACGACGATATGCCGTTAATCTCCTACATTTCCGCATGGTTCAATATCGATGCAAACACTAAAGATATTAACTGCCATTAACCACAGTGTGGTAAAATGGAGTTATTATTCCAAAAGAGCGGGCCCGATGTAGTGCAAAAGATGCCAACTATACGGTCACGGGGCGAACAACTGCAACCGAACCGCATAATGCAACAAATGTTCTGGCGATCACGGTTCGTCACAATGCCCCCTAACGGCTGGTCCATCTTCGGGAGACGTTAGAATTCCCGAACACAATACCCGTCATAGGTGAAGTTTCTGAAAAACTGTAAAAATGCAGCTCTAAACAAGATCAGATCATAGTGATCGTTGAGGTAGTGGCAAAATACTGCTTCCCATGATGAACAACGTTCCCAAAAAAATTAATATTTGTTACTGGAATGCCAATGGCATCGCCATCCAAAAAAGGGATTAAATTTACTTCTTAGAGAGCCATGATATAAATGTCATGATTATTATTATGATGCGCGCGTTATCGGATTTCAACTCCGTAGGTAATTTATTTGACTTTAACATCTCCTTCACATGTTTCCGTTCCCGTCTCCTATCTGTACTGCCCCTTCTTAGACGGTAACCACCATTTTGACCTGCGTTTGACCTGCCAC
>KI915084.1:29942-41377 GCA_000473445.2 Anopheles farauti
AGTGGCATCTTTCACGAATTTAGAAAACTTGAGTAGGTTAAAGAATTTTTTAAAGGGCGTTACTCTTAGAGCCGTCGATGGTTTATTAATAAACCCTGATAACATAGGCATGATATTAGAACGCCTACAAAAATTATTTGGAAACCCAGACCATATTTACACCGCCTTGTTAAAAGATGTATTCCGATTCAGGCGTGTTTCTATGGAACAACCAGGAACTTTCATAGAATTCTCAAATGCAATAGATATATATAAATGCAATACACAATACATATATACATTGCCTTCATCCTCCACAATTTATCGTCGCCGGGTGCGGTGAAAGGCATAACACCATCTTGCATAGAAAAAAACCCGATCAAAACAATTTAGAGAAACAACGACTAAATTACCACTCATTAAATGCCAATCAATTATTCTATCAGATCATACCAATAACCTTAATACGGCCAGGCCGTTTATTCTCTAATTAAATAAATAAATAAATAAATAATTACCAATATTCTTGAGAAATAAGGGTCGGGCTATTGAAACATTCGCCTTCATAGACCCAGGGTCCTCCTCTAGCCTGATATTAGAATCTGTAAGATCAGAATTAAATGCTACAGGCAAAAAGAATCCGCTGACTTTAGCTTGGACGAACGGTGAAATACAAATAGAAGAATCAAGCAGAACAATATCTGTTCAAATTCAGGGACCGAAAAAGAGGCTATTCCATATCAAAGGTCTACGTTCAGTATCAGCGCTTGATCTGCTAGTACAAAGTATAAACACAGATGAACTATCCCAACAGTTTAAGCATATACGAGGGATAGATATAAAAACTTATACTAACGCTACACCAACGGTGCTGTTAGGATTACCCCATGCCTTCTTTACGCATGGGATCGAGTATCGAGCAGGTTTACCAGTGGCGCACAGAACACGTTTAGGTTGGGTTATTGTTGGCAGTACTGAGACACAGTCTGAAAATAAGTTGTTAACGATTATAGAAAAGGTAGAAGGTGAAGAAAAAACCTTTGCCGAACTATTAAAGGGTTTTTTCACTACTGAAGAGTTTGGTGTACGAAGTAACAACCAAACATTGGAATCTAAGAAAACATTCAGGCACTGAAATGAAATGAAAAATACCTTTAAATACATTGGTAAAGGTGAGGGATACGATGTCTGGCTGCTCTGGAAAAATGACAAACCCTTATTGCCAAATAGTTATGACCAAGCCTTAGTACGATTGAAAAGCCGAGAAAAAAGAATGATAAAAGATCAAAACTTAAAAAAAATGGTACTCTAATGAAATCGACTCTTATGTTAACAAAAGCTACGCCCGTAAGGACACGCCGGAAGAACTCCTACAAATGACGGGGAATATAAACTATATTCCGCACTTTGCCGTCACAAACAACAACAATGCCGTTCCTAAGCCTCCACTCGTCTTCGACGCTGCGGCTAAGAACGAAGGTATATCTTTAAATTCACAATTATTAGCAGGTCCGCATGCCACTACACCATTATTTGGTGTTCTATTAATATTCAGGGAATACACGATCGCCTGTTCTGGCGACATCAGAGAGATGTTCCACCAGGTCAAAATTATAAAAGAAGACCCCCAAAGGCGGCGCCCGAAGGCGTCCAAAGATTTCTATTCAGAAAAAATCCTGAAGAAACACCTCAAATTTATGTGATGCAAGTAAAAGATTACTTACCGTGATCTTCTTCTGGCTATTTAAAGTTCGGCTCCCCGTAAGTCTCCTGGTCCAGATTCTATCGTCGCACATTGGAGATCATCCGGCGTGAACTCGTCCTGATTCTCAATGAGGCGCTTGGCGGGAATATTATCCCACAGTTTGTAGACGGAGTCATTGTGCTGGTGAGAAAAGCAGGCGGTGGGAGCACTCTTGGTTCCATTCGTCCGATATCTCTCCTTAACACAGACTATAAGTTGCTGGCAAAAGTGCTAAAGCTTCGTGTTGATGGCATCATTCGCGAATGCAATGTTGTTTCACCGACGCAGAGATGCAGTAACAGGCCAGGCAATATATTTCAGGCTATACTCTCTGTTAAGGAGAGAATTATTGATCTTCAACTGAAGAAACAGGCAGGAAAACTTATTTCCTTCAACCTGTCGCAAGCCTTTGACCGAGTCGATAGAGAGTTTTTATTCTCTACGATGGACTCTTTGGGTTTCGACACGGGACTAGTGAGACTTATTCGTACCGTTGGTAACCAGTCTTCGTCTTGTATCCTCATAAACGGATCTCTTTCCCCCTCCTTTCCTATACGACGGTCTGTTCGTCAAGGTGATCCGTTATCCATGCACCTCTTCATCCTATACATCCATCCTCTCATCACCAGACTAGAAGGCGTATGTTCGAACAGGATGACCTGGTTAATGCGTACGCTGACGACATCTCGGTGGTGACTACCTCTCTTTCCAAAATTGAAGCTGTGAAGAACTTGTTTGTCACTTATGGACTCTGTTCCGGAGCTAGAGTGAACCTGCATAAGACAAAAGCCATAGACATCGGCCATTTAACGGACGTCAACAGAATAGTTGTACCATGGCTTGTTACGGATCAACACATGCGACTGCTTGGCATCCAGTTTGGAAACAACATCCGCGAATGTATGGAAATCAATTGGGACAGCGTGATACAGAAATTCCGACAACTCGTCTTCATGCATCGTGCAAGGGATCTAAATTTGATGCAGAAAGTGTTCCTCCTGAACACTTTCTTGCTGCCCAAGCTTAGGTTTGTCGCATCAGTGTGTGGCGCTCGAGCTTTAGATATTGCTAAGGTCTCGCACAGCATCGGAAGTTTTCTGTGGGATGGATATGGAGGCTTCCGTGTTCCCCTTCAACAACTGGCCTTACCACGAAATTTCATCCCGATCGGGTCATACTTCGCCGAGTTATTCGCTCCTAGGTACGGACCATACACCCCGTGTACATGTATAAACACGTCAATACACGTTCCTTCTAAGCCCTGTGCCAAATATCGGTAACTTGTTCCACGCGCCCGTTTTCTTGAAATCTTAGGGCATTCGCAGACCCCGAACCTGCACCACCACGGGCCAGCGTGTCCGAGTTATTCGCTCCTAGGTACGGACCATATACCTGGTGTACGTGTATATACACGTCAATACGCGTTCCTTCTGAGTCACTTTGCCAAATATCGGTAACTTGTTCCACGCGCCCGTTTGCTTGATATCTTAGGGCAATCGAAGACCTCGAACCGGCACCACCACGGGCCAGCGTGTCCGAGTTACTCGCTCCTAGGTACGGGCCATATACCTTGTGTACATGTATATACACGTCAACACGCGTTCCTTCTAAGCCCTGTGCCAAATATCGGTAACTTGTTCCACGCCCGCGTTCGCTCAACAACTCTGAGCACGGGCGACCTACGCTCGCGCCATTTGCACCACATCTTGCTCTCCATGCACAGCGACCACCGTGTATATTTCATCCCGATCGGGTCATGCTCGTCGAGACGCGCTCAACGGTACCAACCGCACCGCGATAGGACGTCCCGTTCTCGAGATATGGCCCTCGGTAGGTCTGACCGAGAAAATTTTTCTAAGTCCCAGGTCCCATATAGGGACTTAGGCGATTTTTGGTCGAAAAATTTTTTCTCTCCGATTTCGATTCCGACGCGTGTTTTGGGTCGGCCGCGTTAAGATGTTTGTTAATAAACATTGTTTTTATAAAAAAGTAATGATTTTCGGTGCAACTTGCTCGCCGGCTTGTGCACAATACGTAAAAAACAAGAACGCCTTACAATTTAATGAAGAGCATCCAGAAGCTGTTTAAGCTATTTGTAACAACCACTACGTGGATGACTACCTCGACAGTTTTAGCACCGAATATCATGCTATTCAAACGATAAAGGACGTCTGCCATATCCATCTTCCGATCTATCCGAGCAAACTTCTTTATTCGACATTACATAACTAATCCAAAACCGTTATGCAAACGATCCCAGAAGAGAGAAGATCAGCAGAAACCGTCTTGAAAATAGAGGATAAGGAAAATATGTACGACAAAGTACTCGGAATATATTGAGATAAAATTAACGACACATTTCGATACAAACTAAAGGAAAATGACTCCGTTTCTTGCAGCAAACGAGAGATGCTTTCTTTCATAATGAAAATTTACGTTCCCTTGGGATTGATATTAAACTTCATCACAGAGGGAAAAATTATTATGCAGGATCGTTGGAAATCTGGTCTTGAGTGGGATGATCAATTAACAGACGATATCAAGCAAAAGTGGGATCAATGGCTTGAACGGATCAAGAACATATCAACCATAGAAATCAGTAGATGTCTGTCACAGTCAAAGAAAATTAACAAGAGGGAACTGCACACCTTCGTGGATGCCTCTGAGAAAGCATTTGCGGCAGTAACCTATATGAAAACCATCCACGAAGGTGGAGTTGACATCAACATAATTTTTGCCTAGTCAAGAGTCGCTCCGACAAAGCCACTCTCTATACCTCGTCTAGAGTTACAGGCTGTAGTGCTCGGAGTTAGACTATCGGAAACAGTAAAGAAAGAATTAAGGATCATTCCCGATAAGGAATACTTCTGGACAGACTCACAAACCGTACTAGCTTGGATTCATTCCGAACCTCGAAATTATAATCATTTCGTGGCACTGAAAACAGGAGAGATCCTAGAAAGTACGACAAGTGACCTATGGAACTGGGTAGAATCGGCGGAAAATCCGGCCAACGAAGCTACAACGAATTTCTCAGGCAAATCCAAACGGCTAGAGGATCAGATTTTCTCAGAAAGAGGGAAATTTCCTTAAATAATAAAAAAAAATGCTTGTGACATTTTAGCAAATAAGGCCGTTACACTCAATAAAGATAATTGAGAAAAAAGATATTTCTTGGATCAACACCGAGTGGTGTTCCGATTGGAAACGTCTCCTAAGAGCTCTAGCGATCAGATGGAAATATATCGAGTGGCTAAAAATAAAAGCAAAGGGAGGATCATTCTCGTCGACTATTGATTAAACCATACTAGACAAGGCTGAAAACCTTTTGCTAAGAAAAGTTCAAGCCGAAGGTTTCCCAGAAGAAATAAAATTGATAACGCTAAGTAATCCCATACCTTTCAGCAGCTCGATTCGGGAACTGTGCCCATACATAGATAGATGTGGAATCTTAAGGTCAAAGGGAAGACTAGAATATGCCAGTTTTATGACATTCAATGTAAGAAACCCAATCATCCTCCCAAAAAAGAACCAAATAACACGTCTTATCGTAGCTAACTACCACAAACGGTATCTTCATAAAAAGATGGAGTCAGTAATGGCAGCAGTAAGACAAAAATTCTGGGTGATCGTGTTGCAAAACACGCTCAGGAACATCATCAGCAAATGTCAACACTATAGAAACGAACGAGCTAAACCAACAGCACCTATGATGGCTCCGCTCCCAATAGGCAGAACTACGGCATATGTAAAACCATTCACACATACAGGTGTCGATTACTTTGGGCCATTAAATGTTACTATTGGCAGAAGGAACGAGAAATGATGGGGTGTTCTCTTCACATGCCTAGCCACACGAGCAATCCATATCAAGATTGCTACGGATAAAACCATGCAACATCGACGAGGAAAAATAAAGTACTTGTACAGCGATAATGGCACTAATTTTGTCGGTGCCCACAATATTATGAAAAAATTAGAAGAATTGTGCGTCGGATGGAATAATATTGTCATTCAATCCGCCCGGGGCACCTCATTTTGGTGGAGCTTGGGAGAGAATGGGTGGAGAAATAAAAAGCCTTCTGCAGATTACGGAAAGATTCAAGGAAGATGAACACCGCGCATTCTTAACGGAGATAGAATTCATTACAAATAATAGGCCCCTAACACATATCCCCTTGGACCATGATCGCCATCTTCACCCCTAACTCCCGCACATTTATTAGGATGCTCTGGAGATGCTGAGCCTAATCTCAGCACTATCACGGATGCGGAAGTTTCGAGAAGTAAATGGAAGAATACCCAAAATATAACTCAAAAATATTGGAAACGGTGGATAACTGAATACCTCCCACGCATCTCCAAACGTAAAAAGTGGAATGATCCTGGTAAACCCCTAGAAGAGGGTGATATTGTAACATTTGCTGACGAACAGCAAAAAGGAAAGTGGTTAAAGGGCATCATTACGGAAGTATTCCCAGGAAAAGACGGGCGAACCCGATCTGCACGCGTAAAGGTTGGCAATCAAGAACTAACCAAACCTACAGTAAAGATAGCAGTCTTAAACGTTTAAAAAGAAAACGAGTTTCCAAACTGGGAAAAAAGAAAAATTTCAGACTTAGATGCTATAAAAAGTAAGGCAGCTAACCTTTCAAACTTACCGAACGTCAAAGAGAAGTGCAGTGCACCAGTGCAATGGGAGCTAACAAGGCAATCATCATAATCTGCTTATTTAACAAGGCATATTGCTTATCCATTGCACCCGTACCAGGCATATTTTTTTATCATAAAGGAACCTTGGTTCTTAAAACAGGCACTTGGGAAACCACATTCCATTCGCAATTATTCCCAGACAACGACACAGACATAATCATAGAACTTGAAGACGACTTAGTCAATATTTTTCATTCCATCAATAATACTGACCCGAGACTTACAATAAATAAAACCGACGCTACAACGCGAATGTAACCTTGCACTGCAATCCATTAAAAACGCTGCCACTACAAGAGTTAAGCGTTCTCGCGAATAGCGAAAGCGTTCAACGAATAATTAAGGATTTCCTTTGTGGAGGTAACGATGTCGATGAACAGCTAGCCGTATTCAGAGCAGCAGAAGAACAAAAATTGTATCATTCATCAGAGGAGATAGCTCTTAAGAATAAAAAACACAATGAAATGTCCCGCAAAATTAATAGCAAAATAAGTGCTATAAACAATGGTATGAATCAAATAAAAGAAAAGTTCACACAAAACAGAAATAATTAGTTACAACGAATAACACAAGAAGTCATCATGTTAGCAAACGCACTTATCCAAGAAATTACAAGAAAATATCAGGCATTTGAGTTAAATCCATTCAACAATCAAGATGAACAAAAAATAATAAATAACACAGCCAAGAAATTGCCATCTGGAAACACCGTACTTGATCGCCCTCTAGTAACACGTAAAAAAATGTAAAGGTGAAATCATACTAGAAGTACAGAACATTATTGTGTCACAAATTCAATACGAAATTTTTGATATCATATCGATTCCTGATCTAAGAAATCTGACCATAATAAATTAAGAACATGAAACAATCGCGATAAACGAAACCAGGTACATCTACCCGAATAATGCTATAAGGCTAAACTAAACATTTTACTTATCAACAGAAACAATAATCAATAAGGGTCTATATTGTGTAGAGCCCATATTCTTTCATAAAGAAGTGACAAATAATTGTCCGGTAGCTAGAATCAGTCCTAAGACAATGGAATTTAAACTATAGAAACAATCAAACAAGATTCTATACATAACGACTGATCCCAACTTAGTTTACTCAAATAGTAACAAGATTTTAACAAACCCAACCTATCGTGCAGGAATTATAACACTATCACCTGATTGTAAAATACAAACATACCAAGTTGAAATTTTACCAACACTCTTGACGAAGAATGAGCAATTGAAGATGTTCTATAAACCACAAACACAAATTAAGTTAATTGAGGCAGCAATCCAGGTGAAATCTAACGAAGACGTCTACGCTCTTATTATTGGCGCACTAGCGGTAGTAATATGCACACTCGGCATAATAACGTACTGTTGAGAGTTTAATACAGATTGTCTAGGCGGCCGAATTTACTTAGGCGTAAGCCAAAAAATTAGCCTGTATTAGTCTCGTTGTGCGGTCAAAAAGAGCCGCGCTCATCGCTCACTGTCCTTTTATAGCGTCTCTCTCTCTCTCTTATCGGATTCTCCATCAGTATCCTTTCTCTTGAGTACTAATGAGTACCCGCCGTTGCCAGGGTTTCCTAACACCTACATAACAGTTACAAGGTTAAAAAGAAACAGACCAGCAAGACCTCCCTCATTCAGACCGTCTCCAAACGAAGAATTGTAACCCCTATGAAGGAATTACGGGGAGGGGGATGTCGCTGAGTGAACGCAAAACAAACAAAAAAGAAACGCCAAGACTGGCCGCACACGCGTGCACCACGGTCGCAACAAACCGCGCAATGAAATATGACGCGACATGAACCACAAATGCCCGAGAACTAGGTTAAGTCAGTTTTTTACAAATAGGTTAAGTTATTTTGCTGATCGATTGATCGGCATAACATTTGTCAATAAACAGGGTAAAATATTTTTTGTCGACTGATCGTGGTCAACACAAAATAAGTATATAAGAACATAAAAATTGAATAAAGATTGTATTCTACTAAGACAAGCCAACCGCTTCATTAGTACTCGAGTCGGAGCAAACCGCACCTGTCTCGAGTGGCGTACATTGTACGTTTCACCAGGCGAATACAAGGTTGTAATATCCTAATAAAATTAAAAATCTTACTAAATTGAGAAATATATTCAGAAAAAAACGGCAATGACACAGACTAAACACACAATATAAAAATACTTATTTCTTCCTCAAACAAACTATAGGAACCAAAATGTCAAATCTACGAAACGCTGTTGGGTCGAATTCGCTCAGGAAGATTAATGTTCAACATAGTAACACTAACAAGCTATATAAGTTTTTAAAAATCATTAAAAACAAACAGCATACCATCCCAACCTTAGTAATCAACAAAAACAGATTACTTACGGCACTTGAAAAATGTAATGCTTTGAAAGAGCATGTTCAAAATTCTCACACTTTAACATTGAATAACCAAAGCCCAGTAGAGACAAAGAATCTTCTGTTAGGAATTTCTTCTCAGTATACCGATCTCACTCACTTCATCCATCTCAATTCATCAAACCTAAAGCCTTGTTTAAAGTAATCTCTCTCTCTCTCTATATATATATATATATCTGGCCTGCTCAGGGGTGAGCACGTCGTGCAGACATGGCCTGGTCGCAAATCGTCCTCCAGGTCGCTCGGTCCATCGCTGCGTTCCTCCATCCACGGTAGCTCCCAATCTCCCTCAGGTCAAGCTCCACTTGATCCAGCCAACGAGATCGCTGCGCTCCTCTGCGCCTAGTGCCAAACGGGTCGCAGACGAGCACCTTCCGGGTGGGACATGAGTCCGGCATTCTCATGACATGTCCCAGCCATCGTATCCTTCCGGCCTTCGCCACCGTCAGGATGTCAGGTGCTCCTGATAGCTCAGCTAGCTCGTGGTTCATTCTCCTCCTCCACACGCCTTGTTCGCACACCCCACTGAAGATGGTGCGTAACACCCTCCGTTCAAAGACAAGGAGGGCATTGGCATCCTCTGTCCGGATGACCCAGGGCTCGTGCCCATAGAGGACCACCGGACGTATCAAGGTGCGGTACATCGTACATTTCGTGTGGGGTTGGAGTCTTCTGGATCTCAGGAGTTTATGGAGCCCATAGTAGGCACGATTCCCCTGAACAATGCGTCTCCGGATTTCACTATTCATACTGTTGTCCGAAGTAATGATCGTGCCAAGGTAGCAGAACTCCTCTACCACCTCGAGATCATCGCCGTCGACTGATACACTGCTCCCCAGGCGGGCCCTATCACGGTCAGAGCCTCCGGCAAGCAGGTACTTCGTTTTGGCCGCATTGATCGTTAGTCCAATCCCGGCTGCTTCGCGTTTTAGTCGGGTGTACGCCTCGCACACCGCTGCAGATGTCCGTCCAATGATGTCGATGTTATCCGTGAAGCCCAGGAACTGGATAGAACGGGTGTAGATCGTGCCTCGGATGTCGAAACCCGCGTTCCGCATGACACCTTCCAGAGCGATGTTGAACAGCAAACAGGAGAGTCCGTCGCCTTGCCTAAGATCCCGGTGAGACTGGAACGTATCCGATGTCATGTTCTACACTCTCACCTTGCACTGCACACCATCCATCGTTGCCTTCAGCAACTGCACCAACTTCCGGGGGAAGCCGTGCTGGTGCATGATGTTCCACAGACCCGTCCGGTCTATGGTGTCGTAGGCCGCCTTGAAGTCGATGAACAGATGGTGTGTGGGGATATGATGCTCTCGGCATTTTTGGAGGATTTGCCGCAGAGTAAAGATTTGGTCGGTCATCGATTTTCCTCCAACAAAACCGGCTTGGTAACTTCCGACAAAATCTGTGGCAAGTGGCGTGAGACGGCAGAAGAGTATTCGGGACAGGACCTTGTAGGCAGCATTGAGGACCGTGATTGCTCTGTAGTTGGCACAGTCCAGTTTGTCGCCCTTTTTATATACTGGGTGGATGGTACCCAGTTTCCACTCCTCCGGTAGTAGTTTAAAGTAATGAAAAATCTAAAGAACAAAAAACCGTCAGCGTTTGCTAAAATCAATACCAAGTAATTGAGCATCTTCCTAATACAGCAATTGTATATCTTACCGTAATTTTCAACGGATGCCTGGAAATTGGTTACTTTCCGACAGAATGAAAAATCTCTAAAAAGTAGCTATAAACGGATTTGGTGCTTCTGGACAACGAAAAAGCTTTCGATTCTATATGGCATACAGGGCTGCTCTACAAAAGTCTTAAAAGCATACGGCAAATAAGGCGTTAGATGGAAACTCAAAACAAACGTCGAAAAATCAGAAGTAATCTAACAAGAATAACGTGCAACCGTAAACAACCCCTACGGGAAACCATTGACGCGCAAAGCATCGAGTAGCGGCGAGAACTAGCGAAACTACCCACCGAAGGAAGCGAACCAGAGGGATTCTACACAGGACAGCACTTCATCGCAGGACAGGGACGAACTCATCGTGTAGTCGAGACATGAGATTTCAGATCATCTACTTGTAAGTAAAGTGTTTTTTTTTTGACCATCTTTTAAGTAGAAGTGTAACCAAGTGAAACAAATTGTGATACACTAGAGCTTTATGCATCTGTGACTATAACACTTTAGTGCCATTTGATAAACTGGAACGCTCGAGACTCCTGATTTCCTCTTTCTCATCCCTCGTAAAAGTCATTATGACTACCCCGCCGGCATTCGTTCCAACGCCAGGTACGTCTGGTGTTCACAATGCAGGATACCATTTCGACAGGTCCACACCGTTTCTGGACAGAGGTCGAATTCCTAGCATCGTGAAGGACCTACCGGATTTCCTCGGAAATCCGAGAGTCCTTTCGGTCTGGATCCTCGACGTAGAGGACTGTTTAGAACTATTCAGAGACTTTAGATATAGTTTTGAGTACCATCTGGTACTAAAAGCAATCAGAAGGAAAATAAAAGGAGAAACAAACGATGTGCTAGTCTTCAATAATACACCAATAGTGTGGAATGAGGTAATAGAAGTGC
>KI915084.1:88977-107402 GCA_000473445.2 Anopheles farauti
CTGCCATTCATCCAATGTTGATTCCCGTTCCTGTAGACGGATCTCTTTTTTCGTAGCCTGGTTCGTTGGGTTGTCGATCCTTCTTCTGATCCTGGTAACCTCCTGGATCTTAAGATGGTAGGGAATGAGGCCATTCATCACCATCGCCGTCTCGTACCGTACCGAACGAAACGTCCTCGCAACACCTCTGGCTATCAGACGATGTGATCTTGCCAGCATTCTGCGACACCACTGGAAACGTGTCGCCTCTGCCCAGACGGGTGCCGCATAAGTAACCACCGACTCTGCAACGCCGGCCATTAGTCGGCGCTTCGCCATCCCGGGTCCCGCGTGGTTGCGCCTAACTGACACAAACAGTCTCACCACACGGAGAGCCTTGGACGTGGCCTTCTCGACGTGTGGCTTCCACAGCAGGTAGTCATGGAGTTGCACCCCTAGGTAGCGTATAGACTGCTGCGAAGCACAACGGACTCCCTCGATGGTAAAAGGCACAGCCGGGTGCCCCCGTCTCAGGCTCGAGATCATAACCGCTTCGGTCTTATGTGGTGCCAGCTGGAGATGATGATCCCGCATCCATTCTGATACTGCTGCAATCGCCGTCTCTGCAACCCTTACCGATGCTTAAGGTGTTGTCCCTCGTACCAGAACCGCCAAGTCGTCAGCAAACCCGACGAGCTCCGCGCCATCGGGCATCTGCAGGTTTAAGACGCCGTCATATAGGATGTTCCAAAGGGTGGGGCCCAGGATGGACCCTTGTGGAACGCCTGCCGTTACTTGACGTCTCACCGGTCCCGCGTTGGTGTCGTACGCCACGACACGGTCCCGGAAATACTCCCGTAGAATGCGGCGCATAGCTACGGGAATGCTCTTTTCCAGCAGTGCCGTTGACAATGCCTGCCAGTTCGCACTATTGAACGCATTAGACACGTCCAACGCCACGACAAGCAAGCATCGCTTATCACGGGCATTCGTGCGGTTATATGACATGGCAGCCCTGCCAACGTCGATGACCCGCTGAATGGCCTGGAGTCTTGATCTGGCGCGCCGAAATCCGTATTGCCTGTCCGAAAGCTTCGGCTCCAGCGGCTCCTCGATGTGGTCGTTTAGTCTATCAAGCAGGATGCGCTCGAACACCTTGCCCGTGTTATTCAAGAGCAACACAGGCCGGTAGGATGATGGTTCGCCGGGTGGCTTCCCAGGCTTGGGAAGAAGTACCAGCCGCTGCTGCTTCTAGGTCCGCGGGAAGCTGGCAGCGTCCATGCATCCTTGCAGCACACTGCGCACCGTTGGAGCGTACCTGCGGATGACTGATGTGACCGCCGCATTAGGGATTCCATCGAGGCCAGGCGCCTTCCTCGGGTTGAGTCGGGCTGCGATGATGAAGAGTTCTTCCTCGGTGATGGGCCGTAGCGGCTCCTCGTCCTCCGCCGCGTCGGGTTCACTCCACTGCACTGGTGAGTGGGATGGAAACAGCTTATCGACGATTCGCCGTAGTTCCGCCGGGTCCCGCTCCTCCCGCATTCGCAAAGGCTGGCTCCACAAACTGGCGGGTCTGCCAACGCCTGCCAGCAGCATGAACTCTTCGCTGTGTCCCTCGATGGCGCCCCGTTCCTGAAGCTGAGCCAACGGGAGTGACATCCACGGCGTATCGTACATACCGGTGGTATGTAGGAGTACGCTGGTAACAAACGCCACTGCCTGGCTGCGTCTCCTACGAGGTCCGGGCGACAGATCGACGTGCTCGCGAATGCCACGTCCACTATGCTCGGACGAGCGACTCCGTTGCCCTGAAAGGTGTCAGCGCTTCCGACATTCAGCACCTCCAGCCCGATTTCCATTGTGAGGTGGAGCAGTTCCTCACCTTTAGTGTTGACCCTCTAGCTGCCCCACGCACCGTGCCAAGCGTTAAAGTCGCCGGCTAGGACGATGAATGAATGACCTTGGGCAATCATGTCTATTTTTTCCAAAAATTCTTCAAATTCCGGAACTCCAAGGCTGGGCGACGCGTAGCAGGAGATGAAAGTGATGCCACCCACATCTGCTGCCACTATCTCGGGTTGGTCGACACTCCAAATGCGCTGAACGGGACACCTAACGCCGCTGGTGACGATCGCGACCTTTATGCTGCTATCCACCACCCAGTTCCCGTTGTTGTTGGGAACCGTTGCCACCTCCGAAAGTAACAGTATATCGGCCCTCTCCACCCGCATAGTGTGGAGCGCTAGACCCTGAGCGCTCCCACACCTATTTACGTTTATTTGGAGGACCTCCATCAACAGCGGGTGGGGTTACCCCGGCAGGCGAGCCGCAATGCGATGCGGTCCACCACAGATGATGCACTGTACCACGGCAGTGCATTGGGCCGAACGGTGGCCCTCTCCTCCACAACGGATACAGCATGTGCTCCTGTCGATGCCGCGGCACTCTGCTGCCATATGGTCGCGCTCAAGACAGCGATAACAGCGGCGCTTCTAAGCTTCCAACCGCGGGGCCACCTTCATGGAACACGCCGAGAATGGCATCTTCAGCTTTTGATTATGTAGCAGCACAACTGCCTCCTTCACCGGCAGCCGCACCTTTACGAGTTGGGAAGCGTCTCGGTGTTCGAACATTCTGATGGTCGCCATAGATGGAGCGAATTTGAGCGTAGTCTCCATCGCCTCCCGATCATGTTCCTCGCGCATCAGATAGTCGACTCCAGCTATGGCGATCTCTGCCATACTCTGGATTAACCTTACCTCCGCTTTATCCCCCAAAGTTTCCTTCACGCGCCGACACACTACTGCAGAATCAACTGACTTCTGCAGCTCCAGTTTCGCACCGGCTCGTACATCTCAATGTACGACACTCCCGGAGCCGGGATCACTATGACAGCATCTGGGCGCCGTCTCGGCAATCGTTGTCGCTTCCTCTCCTGCTGTATTTGTTTCTAGCCGCTGTTGTTGTTGCAGCAGCTCCTGTTGCTGATGATGTGGGCAGCTCGGAGGCGCTCTCCTGGCCACTACCTCGCTCCACTTCGGCTCCTGTTGCTCTCCAACTGCTGTATTCGCTCCCTGGTGTTGTTGGGGGCGGGGCTGCTCTTGCGATTGCGACTGCGACGACGATGCCGCCGGTAGTGTCTTGGGTAGCGGTTTTCGGCTTGCCGTCGCCCGAAGCTTCCCCTGTTGGTGCCGTTGCCACTCACGTTCCTTGGCGTAGGCACCACCTATCATCGCCACTTTCTCTTGAACTTGCCGGCCGCTGTAAAACTCAGCGTAGGCCTTTTCCGTAGCGAACTCCTTTCGCAACCTCTCCATCTCCACGGCTGTCTCCGTCGCCTTCTTGTCACGCCGATTGAGGTCCTCCTCCAAACCTGCGATCATGCCATTGAGATCGTCCAGTTCTGCAAGCATCTTCTCCATCGTCCGATCCGCCAGTTATTTTTCTTTCTGCGAGCTCGCTAGTTGCTGCCGCAGAGTCTCCACTAGTTCTCGGAGAAGCGTCTTCTCCGTATCCGCTGTCTCAACACCAGCGGACCCGGAGGGCTCCGGCAGCTTAGCGACCCCAACCTTCGCCTCCTTGATGGACCTTAGCGACGATCTCTTTGTTGTCGGTAAACGCGTCTCCGTTGGAGCCGCACGCGATGACCGTAGGAATCACTGCGGATCCATCGTTTCTTCCAGTGTTCGCCGTTAGATGACCCACTTATTGTTACACTAGAAGTTGCCACTAACAGCTTACACTTTCCTGAACTAAATGTCCCCACTTGTAGCTTTCACTTTCTTGTTCTAATCGTTTGGCTTTTCAACTCTCTTCAACTTCTTATAAACACCTCTTAACCTTAACATTAAGGTTGGTTTCCGTGTGGTTTATACCAACCATCCAAAATGCCGAATTTTCACACACAATTGCATTGAACTTCGTTAATTCTATTTTCACTGCAACACTGCGCCTAAAATTTGATGAATACACAAAATCTGGCACCATTTCTCAAGAGCAGCGTACGAGCCGTTGCATGGAGATCAATGGTTGCTGCGATCCTCCAGAGGCCATCATCTCGTTACGGGCATATGCTAGTTCGGATTCCGAAACAAGAAACGCTAAGCAATCGTCCCTTAGTTTCTAGCCCTTAGTTTCTAAGTTTTTTAGTTTTTTTACTTTGGTAGTAGTAGTTAAACCAAATTGGGTACTGGACAAGAGGCCCTTAGTTTCTAGCCAGTTGTCCAAGCGAAACAGAATCATCCTCTCGAATAGTTTGCGCAAGCACGATAGCATTGAAATGTGCCTATAGGATTCGTAATTCGATGCAGGTTTGCCAGGTTTCAATATGGCGATGACTTTCACTGCTCTCCATTGTTGTGGGACTAAATTGAGTTTCAACATAGAGTTGAAGATATTCAATATTAGTATCCTCGCCACGTCTGGCAGATTTTGAAGCAATTTGAACTTCACTTGATCCAGACCTGGAGAGGAGTTTTTGCAAGAAAGGAGGGCTAAGGAGAGTTCGACCGTTGTGAAGGGTGAGTCCGTACTATGATCACGGCAAGTAGCATTATAAATATTATTTTGCATTGGAATGAAGTCAGGGCAGACTTTGCTAGCGAACTGCTAAAGCCATTCCCCTGTGAAACTTTCGCTCTCATTTGTTGTATTATTATTTCGCATCCTTCTACCCATGTTCCACAACGATCGGAGCGAAGTGGAAGGCTTTAGGTTATTGACAAATCGTCGCCAGTAGCTTCTTTTTTTTTGCTTTTAATAAGTTTTTGCATATGTTCTCGAGTGCCTTATACTGTTCGTATAAGGCATTGGAGCCATTGAACCTATACTGGGTGAAGGCCTTCCTTTTCGCTCGGAAAGCAGCTTGGCATTCTATGTCCCACCAAGCAGTGGGAAGGTTTTTGAAAGTCCTTGCTTGGTGGTGATTTCTTGTTTGGGCTGCAAGAGCACACTCGCTTATGACTAAGACGAGATTTTGGTACGCATCTAAAGTTGATTTGATTTTACAATCAACGGATTGAGCTACAACATCGTTTGTCACAGAGGAAATAGCAGCTGCAATGAGATCGCTGTATGAGATCGTCCAATCGATGTTCCTTGTCAAGTCATAGTTTGAAGGGGTTTCATCGATTGAACGACACCCGTTAGTGAATGTCATCTCAATTGGCAAATGATCGCTGCCATTTGGGTCCTGGATAACCTTCCACGTGATATCCAGAGCACACGATATTGAGCATAGAGATATATCTATTGCACTGTCACGCGCCAAAGGCCCTGTAACCCTTGTAGGTTTACCGGAGTTAAGTTTTTTTTTTTTTTTAAGGTTCGGCCTGGCCGTATTGCTTATAATTAGTTCACAATTTTCGATCATTACAATTTGCTCTGCTCAATTTGCTTTCCTCTAAGCAATTTTCGGTATGCTCAGTTCCATTTGATTGCACATTTCCTTCCAATAGCGGCACCTTATTCCGGGTGAACTCGGATTGTCCGTAGTTTTCCGTTGTCCTTTTTCGTGGCCTGGTTCATCATCAGCTGGTTCGTCATCGCGTGATCCACGGTGCCGGGAGTGTTCCCTGAGAACTCCCTGAGAGAATCCTTGTTCTTACAGGGAGCTTTTGTCTTTTTCCCAACTTTCTGCTGATGTTGTGGTGCGTGGTTAAGCGTTTTACACGTTTATTCATTTATTCATACATACAATCCTTCATGCTTACCTCATGTATACAAGCGATTTACAACATTTAACAATAAACAACATAAAATACACATTTCAGTAGTGAAAAGGGATCTTTGGAAGGGAAATGAATGTATATACGGATAAACCAACCGTCCTGGCGAAGTTAAAATTATTTTTAAATAAGCCAGATCATTACCCGACAAAATATCTCTTATTGGTATACCAGGGACTATATCTGCTTTAAGTAATGCGTCCAACAAGTGGTGATGAGCAGCCTCGAATTCAACGCAAGACCATAAGAGATTATCTATGTCGTGGAATCCATGGTTCCAGCTTCATACGTTGGAGTCGGAGTTGAGGCCATGAAACCACGGTTTCAAGGAAACTTTAGGTGAGATGGAGTATAAGAATCTCCCGAGTTCGTCAGAGTCCCACAAATTCTGCCATCGTGCAATGCAGAGATCAAGCGAAGCCCTGAAGAACTCGTGAGTTTCAATTACTCTCTCATAAAAGGCTCCTTCAGAAGCACCTTTTTGGCCGACAGGTCTGCCTTTTCGTTGCCGGGGATTCCACAATGAGCCGGCAGCCAGACAAGCGATATACGAAAAGCTTTATCAAACAAGGAGCTCAGTAGAGTTAAAATTTCATGTATAAGATAATCTGAGCTCTTAAAAGCCTTCACTGACTTTAATGCCTCAACAGAACTCAAGCTATCTGTGAAGATGCAATAATGGTCAGGAGGGCTTGCACTTATAATAAGTAAGGCGTAAAAAATTGCGGCGAGCTCCGCTATTTAAATAGAGCATGGTTTACATAATTTATAAAAAAACCTCAGAGGATTTGTAAAAAACGCCGAAACCTATGCCCTGTTCGGATGAGGAACCGTCAGTAAAAAAGTGGTTGTTGCTAGGATGACCAAACTTTTTCACAAAAATACTTGGAATGGTCCTCAAGCGCAGATCATTAGAAATCATCTTCGTGTCCTCTATCATAGAGGTATCTACATTAAACAGGGAACTGTAGGTCACTGGTAAGCTGGCACGATTAGTAGTTGGGGGGACTAGGGGGACTAGGGTGTACCTGTAGGGATACAAAATCATGATAAGTTGACATGATTTTGCACTTAGAGCCTATCTCTTGTAGTGTATTAAAATTTTCGATTATGAAAGGATTTGATACCGAGGACCGTAAGAAGGCGAAGCGAAATCCTTTCAAATCGAAGTTTCAGTGGCATCTCTCCTGACATCACTTCTAACGACATGTTGTTGGTTGACTTCATACTGCCCAGTGATATTCTAAGACAATGATATTGAATCCGTTCGAGACGAATTATATGCGACTTGAATGCCCAGTAGAAGCATATACAGCCATATTCCAAGACGGACAATATCGTTGTCTTGTATAACGAGAGAATATCCGAAGGGTGCGCGCCCCACCAAAAGCCTGTTATCATTGGAAGGAAATTGATTCTTCTTGTGCATTTTTTAACTAGATAGTCAATATGTGTCCTCCACACATTTTTGCTATCGAACCATACACCTAGGTATCGAAAAGATTTGGCGATGGATATCTTTCTCCTTTAAAGAAAGATATCAAATTTGGGGTCAACCAAGTTTTTCCGTATGTTACTTTCAGTGTTGCAGAAAAAAGAGAAAATCAATATTTCCGTTTTCGATGGCGAAAACTCGATACCTAAGTTTCTTGACCACAATTCAAGATTATTTAGTGTGGATTGCAAAGGTCTTTGAAGATCAACGACGTTGTCACCAGTAATGGAGATCACAGCATCGTCAGCTAATTGACGTAGACTACAACCAGGGACTAAGCAAGAGTCTATGTCATTAACATAAAAATTATATAAAAGAGGACTCAAACAGGACCCTTGAGGAAGACCAAGAAAACTGAGCCTCCAAATTTGAAGGTGGCCATTGTCGAAATTCATCGCCTTTTTTGAAAGGAGGGTGTACAGAACATTGTTTAATCTTGGGCTTAAGCCAGCATTTTCTAACTTCTCACATAATAAGTTTACTGAGACTGAGTCTAAAGCGCCTTTTATATCAAGAAATACAGAAGCCATCATTTCTCTTCGAGAGTGAGCTAGCTCTATTTTTGAGACCAACAGTGCTAGACAGTCGTTTGTACCTTTGCCTTTGCGAAAGCCAAATTTGGTACGCGACAGCAAGTGATTTGACTCAAGCCAGAAGTCTAGACGATTAAGAATCAGTTTTTCGAACAGTTTTCGTAGACAAGAGAGCATAGAGATGGGGCGATATGACTCATGCTGTGATGCCGGTTTGCCAGGTTTCAAAATGGCGATTACTTTTACCTCTCTCCACTCTGGCGGGACGATGTTGCGCTCCAACATGATATTGAAAAGCCTTAATAATCGTTTCTTCCAAATGTCTGGCAGATTTTGGAGTAGTTTATTCCTAATCTGATCCAGGCCTGGGACCGAAGTTTTGCTAGAGAGCAGAGCAAGTGAAAGTTCTACCGTTGTAAAAGGAGCATCCATATAAAGATCATCCGCAACCGCAGTTTGAATAAAAGGTTGTGCTTGAGCGAAATCAGGACAGACTTAATCGGCGAAAGGTTTGAGCCAGTCGCCAGATACTCGTTCGCTTTCGTTGCAAGCTTTAGAGCTTCGCATTCTTCTTCCCATTTTCCAGAGCGACTTCAACGAGGTAGAGGGAGGGAGATTTTGTACAAATCTCCTCCAGAAGCTTCTTTTTTTAGCTTTTAGCATGTTTTTACACTTTTTTTCAAGTGCAATGTAAAGCTCATAATCGTCGTTGCTGTCAGTGTTTAGGAATTGTCGAAAAGCCCTCCTCTTAGCCGAAAATGCCGCTTTACAGCTTCTGTCCTACCAAGGAGTGGGAAGTTTATTAAATATCCTTGCTTGGAGGGGCGACCTTGTTTGGACACCAAGGGCACATTCGTTTATGACTAAAACGAAATTTTTGTACTCGTCTTCAACAGCGAAAATTGGTTCTACACGAGAATACCAAGCAGACATTAATTCGCTGTATCTCGTCCAGTTAATGCTCCGAACTATGTCACGATTTACAGGGGCAGAATTAACTGTTCGGCTTCCATTGATTATCGAGATCTCTATTGGTAGGTGATCGCTTCTAAGGGGGTCTGTAATCACCTTTCACTGTGTATCCAGACCTAAGAAAGACGTACAAAGAGATAGGTCTATTGTGCTTCTTCGTGCCATCGGTGTAGGTGATCTTTTTTGATCTTCTTCAACTCCAAATTGACCCCGGGGGGATATAAATGGATGCAATGGATACATCAAGATCACCTAGTTTAGCTTGAATAGCGACATATTCAATAACCTCAGTTGAGGGGAGGGCTATTCTGTTGAAGGCGTGACAACTCGAATACCTATTAGCACTTCCCCACCACGCCTTTTGTTAGCTGGATCATGTCGATCTTGACGACTTATGTTATATCCTGAGATAGTAATATTTTTTTCCGGGGAGAACCATGTTTCACTAAGTGGAAACACGTCACAATTATGTTGGTTCACTAGATAAATAAAAGAGTTTATTTTTCCAATAAAACTCGTACACTTTCATTGAATAATGGCAGACGCCATCATTCATCCAGGCGAACCATCACACTAATACATGGCCATTGTTCCAACCATTGTTTGACCATTCCATTAAGGATAGGAAATGCCCAGGGGATCAGAGATGCTATAGGGTCTGAGAGGTGAAGGGATGTTAGTAGAGACTGTAGAATCTCAGTCAGACTTGGGATATTCTGCTGATGGGGAGATTTGGGATCATTAGGAAAACCCAGGTTTTGGAAATTTATGGTAATACGAGGATGAGGGGAGCGAGCGTCATGAGGGGGATTTAAACGGGCAGGACCTAAATTTCGTTCAGCATGACGTCGATGTGCCATTTTAGTAGTCGATTTCTTCTTTTGCATTTGATGTTTCCTTTTGCTGTGTAGGGCTTTTTTAGGCTGAGCGAAGATCAGATCGGGTTCATTAAGATGTGATTCATTGTTCTTGTCCTCAAAAACGGACAGAGTTTCGAAGGGGTTCACGTCTGGGTTCGTCTTCAATACATCGGCAAACGATCTCTTTCATTTATCATGAACAGCTCGTTTTTTTCTGCCTGCTTCAAACGATAAATAGGACAAGCGGTTATATCGTGCCATTCCTGTTTGCAATGGATACATTTTTGGTCTGACGCCTGACATAGTGCTGTGCGGTGGGCTTCTTTACATTTGCTGCATTTAATATCATTTGAGCAATATGGCTTTGAATGTCCAATCTGGCTACATTTTGCGCAGCAGGCTACTTTTGGGATAAAGGGCCGTTGGATAGGGACTCGCAAGCCCTCAAACATTAGTGTTTGTGGGAGGACAGGTCCTTAGAAAGTGATACGAAAGGAAGAAGTCTCGCGGAAGGCTTTCTTGCCTTCTACAATTTTTGAAGCATACAGCTTCTTCACCTCCAGTACTTTTACACGTGGAGATGACTGGTAAAGAAAGGCACCTTCACCGTACATTTTGATGTTCTCTAACGGATAATCGAAATCATCTATTACTCCAGTTACCTCTACCATACCACTGGGGATGAAGACCCGATAGTCCTTCGTATAGGTTGGATCGGCTGCAATGGCATTAGCTTGAATCCGGTCCTTTGCGGAGACACGCAACTTGTTCGGACGGATTCTTAGGATATCTAAAACACCAGGATATTTTGTATTTATCGAGTTTGATATAGCCCTGGTATCCAACGGCTTATTTCGCGGCATTAAGTAAACGTCATGTACCCCTTTGAAAGAGTCTGGGTACATTCTTGGGCGTGGCTGGCTAGCTGGCTCATCCGGAGGCGAAGCAGGCATTAGTGGTTTTTTTGAGCAGCCGTGCCCGGATCAGAACTCTTACGCTTCACTGTAGTGAAGCCTTCATCTGATCCATGCGATGGTTCCACATCCATGGTAGAGCCGTGACGGATGGTTTATCCAATGGAAGTGAAAGATAGTGGATAGTGGAGTAAAGGATATGATATGATCACTTACCGATAACAGACAGACAGAGACAGGTCGAGAGCGAGCCGAGCGAACACGAGGTAGTCGTGTTGCCCGACGCGGCTTACCCACACACGAAACACTAACAGGACCGATCGTTACTAAGCAAGTGTGGGTGCACTTATTTAGTATGATACACAGGCGAGACGTATCGCTTAACACGCGTACTAATGCAAACACACTTGGAACGCTTACCGGGGTCAGTGCACTTCGAAAGTATCATCAACAGCTGATCGATATAAAAAATAAACACGTCGGATTTGCTTCGTGGTTGGAGACAGAATGAGTAAAAGAATTAAATCGTGTACAAAAGAAGATAACACCACATTTGAAACCCAAATCAACAATGTGTATCGTACTAGAAAAGTACAGCAACACAATTCACTCTGCAGTAAGAAAAACACCAAAAGAAAGCATGTTAGGAATAAACAACAATTGCATATCTCCAGATCAATTGCTCAAACCATATCCAGATCGAAATAAGAACGAAACAATATTACAAAATATTAGTCAAGCTACAAGAAACTCAACGTAAAACAATAAAAAAACATAATGAAATTAAAACTGAACCACCAGATTTAAACATAGGGAAACAAGTTTACATTAAAGATAAAATTATAAAAGCAAAACATAAAGACAAATTTAGGAAACACGTGGTACAGAAAACCAGAAAAACACGTTTAAAAATGATAAAAATGCTACAATATACAAAGGAAACCTAAAATATATTAACCTGGACACTCCTTACTAACAAATACTGTAAACCTTTTCTTCCAGAATATCCCCTATCCTGGCGTCTTTTCAAATCATAAACATAGAAATGAACCATGTAGCCGTTGTAAACATAGGAAAAGGAACAATTATTCAAGGACACCGAAAAATTATTCACACCATAAATGTTACTACAATTACTACACATATCGCTAACCATGAAAAAAATTTTCGAAGATCTACCCTCCAAGCTAACACCAATTATTACGCATAAGATTGAAACTTTAAAATATAATTTATCTAACATCCAACCAATTAGTGAACATAAGAATAAGAAAAATAGAAGATGGGACGCTATTGGCACTGGTTGGAAATGGTTAGCCGGAAGTCCGAACGCAAACGACTTGAGACCAATAACGAAGCATATTAACGATTTAGTACTTAACAACAACTATCAAATCGCTATTAAAGAGCAATTACAGGAAACTGCGAACAATCTTACAGACATTATCAAAAATTTTAATGCAATAGGAGAAAACAACGTCATGAAACTATCTAAAGAATTAGATCTTGTTCAAATATTATTTGGATTAGACATAATGAATCACGAAATTGAACAAATACGGCAGGCAATATTATTCTCAAAAATAAGAATGCTAACTACGAACATCCTAAGTAGAGACGAAGTAAAACTAATAACTGAAACGCTGAATCAACAAGGCATCGCAAGACATCTGGTGGATGTAGCACTGGCGTTCGCATCAACATCTGTGGCAACGAATGAGCCTGTTATCCTCTACATTATCAACATTCCTACCTTTGGAGATGCTATTTACAACAACTTGCGTGTGGAGCCAATAATTACCAATCACGAGAGAATCTCCATTCTCAGTAGCCTGTACCTTCACAACAATACTTCACTTTTCTAGCAAAAAAACCCTTGCCCTATGGTTGGAAATCTTTCACATTCCATCAGCATTAGGCGATATCTACCGAAGCAATTAAACCAGTAGGTTTTCAACTTTCAGTGGAGGAGTAGTTACCGTACGACAACCAGCAATCCGCAATCATTCAGCACTGTTGGAATCAACGGTCAATTATAATTAGTACTTGGTTAGTGATCTAGATAAGTTTGAATTCTTCTTCTTCTTCTTATTGGCGTAACGACCGAAGTCATGCCTGCCGTTTTACCGGCTTTCTAGACTGATTTTTTACCACCATAGCTGGTTAGTCATTCCTCGCTAGGGGGAGACGGTCCGAATGGGATCATGGTACCGGTGCTGTTGTGTAAAGGACCGGCGCCGCTACCACTACACCACCGGGCCGCTCATAAGTTTGAATTATATTTTGAAAATTGAACGAATTTAGGACGCCAATTCTGCTGGACTAGATAGCTGCTCGAATTATAATATTTAACTCGAATCGACTATAGAATAAACAGTCGCAATTGTACAAGCAAACGAAACGAACGGAATATCGGCGGAAAAATTTCCAAGACTATTTTGCGAAAGAAATACAAAATTAAGTGAAAGTTTCTCACATTTTCGGTCCTTCGAACCAGATACGTTCGGATGTCAATCACGGATACGTGCATGTAAAGAAACACATTCTACGCTCTGCAACAAGAGCATCGGTTACGGTACAATCCGTGTCATCTAGAACGGATTGAGAAGCACTACTTGCGTCATTTTCAAATTTCGCGCCATGAGATTCATTCGCCTACGGCAGGGGTTGACGGTTCAGTTTTTGCCAACGGTCAAATTTGGCACCATCACGTTGTTTCGTTAGGGTAAGTTGTTTTTCGGTGTTAATAAATTACGCAACGGTAATCATGTCAAAATGGACAAGAAAATAAAATCGGAACAACATAAGAAGTTAATTGCAGTGGAACAGATTAAATCGCTGGAGCGATTTAAGCAGTCTTTCTCCAAAGACGATGTGATTCAAATTCCGGAAGCGTTGTAGGTCTTAGAGCAGTATAGGCAGGATTTCTTTGCCGCGGTGGCAAAATTAGAAGAGCTCGACGACAGCAACGAATCGATTCAAGGCTGAATTGTCGACAGGATTGACACGGAAGAACGATGCCGACGTTTGAAGTCCTTCCTTCGGGAAAATCAGCGGAAGGACGCCAACCAGAACGATTCTCTTCTGGCAAATTCAACACTCGCGTTTGGACGGCCAAACGCCTCAAATTTTCGGTTGCCAAAAATTGAGCTCCCTTCCTTTGATGGAGACGCTACAAAATGGTTATCATTCCGTGATCGTTTCTAAGCAATGATCGACGCCCCCACTGATCTTCCACCCATCGTTAAACTGCAGTACCTGCTGTCATCGTTTAAGGGCGACACGGCGGTGCCGTTTGAGCATTTAGCGACAAAAAACTATCCAGTAGCTTGGGCGTCATTGTTAAAGCGGTATGACAATACCCGAATGCTGATTCGTGAGTACTGGCGTAAGCTGCATTTCCTTCAAGGAATTGAAAGCGAAAGTGTCGACGGATTAACATCGTTAGTGGACGAATTTGCTCGGCATGTGAGCGGTTTAATGAAGCTACACGAACCAGTTGATTCACGGGACACGCCTTTATCAAACATGCTTCTCATGAAGTTGGACAGTGAAAGCATTCTAGCTTGGGAGAAACATTCGGTACAGTTCAAGCGGGACAAGCACAACGAACTGATCGAATTCCTGCAAGATCGTGTCACGATCCTGAAATCCAGCCACAGCTTCGCGAATGACAGGGTTGCTCCGACTAAGGTGGCCGGCACACATCGTCTTGCCGCATCACGGAACACGATTACAAATACAGCTACAGTTCACCGGACTGTATCGCCAAGCTCGTCGACTACGTGTTTGTTGCAGTGCGTAGAGCAACATATGCTACGCAACTGTCCGTTATTCCTCAGTAAGGATGTATACGACGAGAATTGATGAAAACAAAGGGACTGTGTTGGCATTGTCTCAGCAGTTCGCATCAAGTAAAGGCATGCCAGTCGGACTATTCCTGTCGTAGATGTCATGAGCGACATCATTCTTTGCTACATCAGACTTCACAATCGAAAGTAAGCTTGGCAGCTCACACAAAAGATGAACGGATATTCCTCGAAACGGCGCTCGTGGATATTGTGGACGACCATGGAATAGTTCACAAGGCAAGGGCTCTTCTGGGCTCTTCGGGTTCAATGTTGAATTTTGTGTCCGAATCATTGGCTCGCAAATTATTAACCCCACGGTCAAGGGTGGATGTTTCTATTACTGGCATCGATACAGCAGTGCAGCAAGTGGAGGGTACGATAACGGTGACTGTACTGTCAAAGAATCGCCAATTCAGTTTCCCATTAGAGTTCCTCATATTGGAATCGCCATCCGCGGACATTCCCTCTCATCCCATTGATGTGTCATCGTAGAAGCTTCCCACAGAGACGCTGGCAGATCCGACGTATCACATACCAAGTAAGGTGGATATGGTCATCGGTGGTGATGCATTCTGGGAAATACACACGGGACACAAGTTATTACTAGGCGTTAACATGCCATGGCTTGTGGAGACACGTTTCTTATGGGCGGTATCGAGAAACTCAACCACATCATCAGACAATGCTCGAATTTGCAACTTGGAGACAAGTGATAGTTTATTCGAAACAATCATGACTCGTTCCCGGGAGAGCGAAACCATTTACGATGAACCGGCTCTATCTGTGGAAGAGGAGAAATACGAATAAAAGTTTATGTCAACTACATCTCGTGACCCTTCGGGAAGGTATGTAGTATGCTTACCGCATAAAAATAATCCAAGTGTAATTTTAGGAGGTTCAAAACAAATCGCAGGTCGACGAATGCTGGCTGTAGAACGTCGGGTGAACGAAAATCCTAAAATGAGAGAAGCATACTCCAAGTTTATGCAAGAAAATGAGGATTCGGGTCGTATGATAAAACTCACAGAACCAGTAAACGATGCGGATCCACATTACTATCTACCACATCACGCTGTTGTGAAGGAAGCTAGCACATTAACTAAGGTACGTGTTGTTTTCGATGCATCGTGCAAGACGACATCAGGCCATTCGTTCAATGATTCATTATTGAATGGACCAGTCATTCAGCAAGACCTTTACTCCATCATGATTCGGTTTCGGTCACATGCAATAGCTCGCACAGCAGACGTTGAGAAGATGTACCTCCAGATTCTACACCATCTGCATATACAAATTACCTTATAATTCGATACAGAAAAGATCCTTCAGAACCCATAGCCACTTACCAATTACAAACCGTTACGTATAATACTGCATGTGCGCCACTCCTGGCCACACGTATGTTCAAGCAGATTGTCGCTGGCCCGTACTGTACCATGGTGCTGGGAAAACTCGGTGCGGAAGTGTTCAAGATTGAGAGTCCGTTGGACGGAAACGAGTCACGCAAGTGGGATCCACCGTTCATGCGCAATTCGAAGGATTCCGTTTACTTTATGGCCGTGAAGTGTAACAAGAAAAGAGGTTCTGTGAATCTGAAGACGGATCGAGAGGTGATCTACGAGTTTGCAAAAATATGCGATGTGCTGGTAGAGAACTATGTACAGGGTAAATTGGACGCGCTCGGATTGAGCTACGGGACACTGAAAACGATCGCTCCTTCATCGGTGTACTGCTCCATCACGGGCTTCGGTTCGCAGGGTAAAGAAGCCAAACGGTGGAGAACGGCGCATGAAGGTATCGTTCCGTTTGAGGCGTTCGAAACACAGACAGGCCTCATCATTTTAGGCTGCGGGAGCGATGCACAGTCCGTTACGCTCTATTGTTTGTTGGGTGTTGAGGAATTAGCGCATGATGTGCGTTTTAGATACAAAAGAACGAGTCACCAACCTCAAGGAGCTGATCGGAAAAAAAATCTTCCTCTGAGTGGATGGACATTTTTGCAGACGCTTCTTACCCGGTCGGTCATATCAATAGGATGAAGGAGGTATTGGTATATCGTACGTGAGACTGCATAAATAGCGATTCTTCTGAATCCTAATCTAGCACAGGATAATAAGAATAACCCCAACATAAATTCACCATAGATAACTTCACATTTGCAAAACCGCATATACAGTTAACAAATCAGCGTGACACATTCACACATACAAACATCACCTGATTTGAAAGCATTGAACTAGGGCACTACATTTACTAGTTTCAGTTTATTTCTGTAAATAAGCCGATTAGCATAGTTAATTTAAAGAAATTTTTCTTGGCGGCCGGAAAGTTGAAATTAACGGTCAATTTAAATTAGTACTTGGTTAGTAATCAAGATAAGTTTGAATTATATTTTGATAACTGAACGAATTATGGAGCCAATACTGCTGGAAGAGAAAACTGCTCGAATTATAATTTAATTATAATATAATTATAATGAAATTATAATATATCGAATAAAAATATAATCATTATAATATAACTCGAATCTACTCTACAATAAACCGTCGCAATTCTACAAGCAAACGAATTGAACGGAATCCCGACGGAAAAATTTCTAAAACTATTTTGCGAAAGAAATACAAAGTAAAGTTAAAGTTAATCACAGGCACGACGGGGTCATCAGCACCATTAAATTTTAATGAAAACAAACGCACCTTCCCACGCTCATCGAAAGGGTAAACAAATAGCGAATTCCGAAAACACCGTAGAAATGCTGAGATGACAACGACCACCCACAATGATCATCAAAAGGGTATACAAAAGGTGAGCTTCGTAAAAACCCGAGAAATGCTGAGTTGACAACGACCCCAACGATCATCCGCAACGACCACCGGTGACGACCAGCGGAGATAGAAGTTGACGTGAGAAGAATCATCATTTAGTAAAATCAGTTCTGTTCTGACCATCCATCAAGACTCAAGTCGATATTAAGTGCTATCGGAACAAGAAACGGTATCTTGCAGCCCACAAAATCATAAAGGCCGTGCTTACTCCTGAGAGGTGTGTCTAACAAAAAATTGAATAATATGACTACCCATAACGTTGCAAGTCATATACAAAGGCGAAGCGCTTCAAAAACATTGGTTAGCAAATAAGTTTTGATATATTCCTCGCACTTATAAAGTTCTTGACAAGAAAAATGAAATGAATAACTTGTGTAGCAAAACGATAAAAAAATAGCCTTAAAATATAAAAAGCCTTGCTAACTCCAAAGCTTTGTCTTAAACATGTTTTAACTACCTCAGAACAGCTTCCAACCATTTCAAAAAACCTGAGCTCATGCTCCGACTATCTCAGAACAACATCCACCCGTCTCATAAACAACATGGACAATATTGCAACTATCGCAGACCAGCATCCGACCATCACAGAAACACCATGGATCATGTTCCAAGTATCTGAGAACAGCATAAAACCATCTCAAATATACCACAAACCATGTTTCAACTATCTCAGCACAAAATCTGACCATCTCAGGAACACCATGGACCATGTTCCAACTATCTCAGAACGGCATCCGACCACCTCCGAAACACCATGGACCATGTTCCAAATATCTAAGAACATCCGACTACCTCAGAAACACCATGGACCATGTTACTACATTCTCAAAACAGCAACCGATCATCTCAGAAACACCATGAACCAATGTCCAACTATCTCAGAACGACATCCGACCATCTCAGAAACACCATGGACCATGTTCCAACTATCTCAGAATGACATCCGACCATCTTAGAAACACCATGGACCATGTTCCAACTATCTCAGAACAGCATACGACCATCTCAGAATCACCATGGACCATGTTCCAACTATCTCAGAACGACATCCGAGCATCTCAGAAACACGATGGACCATGTTCCAACTATCGCAGAACGACATCTGACCATCTCTGAAACACCATGGACAATGTTCCAACTTTCTCAGAACAGCATCCGACCATCTCAGAAACACCATGGACCATATTCCAACTATTTCGGAACGACATCCGACCATCTCAGAAACACCATGGACCATGTTCCAACTATCTCAGAACAACATCCGACCATC
>KI915085.1:0-50745 GCA_000473445.2 Anopheles farauti
AACGTGTTGTTGGTGGATTACGTATTATTAAAGTGTTAATAGCGCTGGTAAGTATAATTATTCACCATTACATAATAACATTTTTCCTTTCTTTTCATGTTCTCAGAGTTCCGGATCCAGCGAGGAAACCATTTGTAAAGTGAACTATTTCGTTTTGTTCCTGTTTAAAACTGGATGGAATTAGGCTCTACCATAGCACACCCGTACGGTAAGGGTAAGAATATGGACTAGTGGAATGAAATAATTAAACATCAAATTTATTACATGTAACTACTCCGAAACAAATCCTAATCGGTTGCGTGCAGTGACCGAGAGGACCTCTCCGTTGACGCCTCTCGTGACGGAGAATATTCGTAAAGACATTGAAAGTGAGTAAATTATCACATTATCGTGTTCAATTACCTTGTACTATATCGTGACGTTAACGTTTTTAAAGTGATTTCGAAGATTTCGAAGCTGTGATAGTTATGTTTGCAAATATTGCCGTAGGCAGTTTGTGGTTCGGTGCAGGTTACGGTTTTTATGTTGATCCTTCGACACGAAAAAACAGCATAAAGGTTGCGAATAGGTAGAACTTGGTACGTGAACAGAGCGTAGGTAGAAGTGAACAAATTTTCACTTTCAAATGCTGTCCAAATTACTGGTAAATGTTCTTCCGTTATTTGAAAGTTTACGTGCTAGACGAGTTCGTTCTATCGAGACGAACTGGCACAAAATATTACTTGGAAGCGAATGGGTGTTTAATTTATATTAATTTATAATAACGCATGTAATTTAATTTATAATAACACAATCAAAAACAATATCCGAGCTCATTCTCTTTTTAATTTCTACCTTTCCAGATGCTAGAGTATCCAGTAGAAAAAGAAGATCCTGCGTTGAACCACCACCACCACCACCACCACCTCAATTTCTTCACCATTTTCATCACTTCTTCACTATGGGATAGTGAGCTTTTCATTTTCATATATGCATTGAGACTTCGATGACCGTTGTTTAGCGTAGTCTAGAGATAACTCGTCAATATAGATGTAATATAGAACATAGGTTGAGTTATCTTTTCGCAATATCGAAACTTTATAGCAATGGCAACGAATACGTTATTAAATATACAAGTGATCTACAATCATGAAGTGATATTTATTAAATAGTACACCTCAAACCATAAAGTGTTTGACGTGACTATAATTTTCAAGTTAATATATCTCGTGTATTTCCGTAGGAAAAATTTCTCATTTCTGTTTAAATTTACAGCATATTACCAAATATTACCGAACATTCAACACTAACGAATTAAAAATGCGCTCTATTTGAGTTATAAAACACTTTTTGCAGTAGCTTTTTTACACATGGGTTGCGATTGTACAGATCACGAAAGACAATGTGTGAAACAACATTGTCGTTTATTCCGTACCGCTATCGTCTTCGATCGGTGGTATCGTGTGCGGTCGGGCTTGTGGATCGTCATCCGAGGCACCGATTTGTGTGGCTTCTCTTGATACGACAGTGCCAACCGCTGGCACGATCGACGTTTTATGTGTGAGACTTCCAGGTGACGACGTACTGGAAAATGCTTGTGAGGACGTTGAAGGAAAGTTGAACGAGGAACCAGTGGAAGGAGTCTGTCCAGCTCTGGGCATAGAGGTTGCAGCTATCCGATTCCCTCCGGTAGGTGCCGCCGATTGGCCACCTAGGGGTACAACGAGTGGACCGATAGGTTTTCGTATCCGTATCGTTTGGCGAACGTGCGAACTTCGTGTGCCCTGGTTGCTGGGACCGTTTGTTTTTAGACGTGGTCTCCCTGGTCCACGCCTGACCTGTGGCATGGTGGTGCTTGCCGGAGCAGCTAACGGTATTGCAGGCGATAAAACTGTTGACGTGTTGCCGTCTGAGTGGTAGTTCATGGAATGAGAAATAACACCACATTGTTTGTGTTTAGTATACATCCAACACAGAAAAGAATAGCGAACTGTAAAATATTTTTCTTCTACGTTGGACTCCGGCACTTTGTCTTCCAACTGTACGTTCTCCCATACAATTGGGAAGATATTAGACACCGGTACTGAAGAGATAAGATCGGCAAACAAACGGTTGAACGGTTGGTTACAGATGGCTAGATCTATGTTAGACTGAATAGTACAATTTTTCGATTTCGGTTCGATTATTTCAGGCGAAATATGGCTCGTGTTTCACATTTACATTTCAACTCGTAATTTGGTTTTGTTACTAAAAATACGATACCTGTGTCTGTTGGCGATTGTTGATCAACTGGCAGTGGTCTAGAGCTGCCGGAACCAGCTGCTCCACCTCTCCTTGAACCACGAGGCCTTCCGCGTTTGCTGGAGCCTCGTGTAACTGGCCTTGTCTTACTATGCCGTTCACGTATTGCATCAAACGACATGGAAGAAGCTATGGGGAGTATAGATTATATTTAGCAATATAAATTAAGGCGTTCACGTGCTGATCTTTCTTACCTTCATTGCTGGAATCATCCAGGGCATCCAAGGGTTTGCCCATGTTATCGCTCAAGTATGAACGCTCACTTTGGGCCGGGCTTGGGGCAGCGGAATCACCATAACCGACACCCGTCTCATCGAAGGAAACACTCGCACCCAGTTCTGAAATACGCTTTCGGTCCTTACTACCACCGGGTGTCTCTTTCCCGTGACGATCGGCTGTCGATTGTTTCTGCTTGCGATCGCGATCTTTTGCCATTTTTCCTGATGGATCCTCCATTAGGCGACGCTCCTCGGTTTTTTGACGATCTATATATTTGGTGAAAATAGAATATTTTATGAAATCAAATTTATAAAATATTTAGCTAAACTTAGCTTTTAAACTAACATTTAAGCTCAATTTCTTCGTCGTCAAGCAGAAGAGACACCACTTCTTTGGGTTTGAGCGTGTCAGGTTTGAAGTTATCCCCGTTGATAACCATCCGTTGTATCTAATGAAGGAGTATAAGAAATTAGTACAGTATTAGAGTATAGTATTAGAGTACAAGTAATAATGGCAAACCCAGCCTTGGGACATTCTTTGCGAGAAAAATGGAAACAAATGAAAATATATATAAAAATGAAACAGATTTGCATGATTTGTCCAAATTCTAGATCTACATATTAACAAGATTCGAAATGTCTCAATGACCTGCATGATACAGATAATTCATATGATTCGAAAACCCTACCTGATGATAACAATCAAAATTTTAGTAACCGTATTTTGTTATAATTAAAAACATAAAAAAACGCATAATTAATGAGGATTTGTTCGAAATTTTATACATCACTAGATTGGTATGTATCAACGATAATCGTTCCGTATGCGACTTACCTCACTTTTCTCTCGCGCTCGCTGCAGTATCCTTTCCTCGATTGTACCCTTACAGATCAGCCGATACACTGTGACCTGCTTTGTCTGACCGAGCCGATGCGCACGATCCATTGCCTGTTGATCAACCGTCGGATTCCAATCGGAATCATAGAATATTACCTAAAAGTAAACAGTAGCAAAAGGGCGATGGTTGTCGAATCATGACGTTGACTGTATTATTGTCTCCGGTTATTGTTTTTTTTTCACGCACAGTATCTGCAGCAGTTAGATTGATGCCCAAGCCACCGGCACGTGTAGAAAGTAGAAACACAAAAATGTCCGCACGGTTTTGAAAATCAGCCACCATGTCTCGTCGTTCTGAAATTTTACTCGACCCATCTAACCGCATGTACCGATGCTTCCGATGCCACATGTATTCCTGGGAGAGAACCGTATGAATGTTTAATGCGTAAGTAATATTTTAGGTTCATAAAGTAGATCATTCTCTCTTAATTCCGCAAGTACCTCTAGCAAGTCAATCATCTTTGTCATCTGCGAGTATATTAGCACACGGTGACCTTGTTCTTTAAGCCGAGCCAGTAGTGAATCTAGCACAGCCAGTTTGCCTGCATCGGACACGAGCGTCTGCTTGTCGGGAATGATGATGTTGGACCATCCGTGCGGGGGATAGGACGCATGCACATGTTGCTTTAGTCGCGTTTCCGCTGATAATGCAGCTTCATTAAAGCTCCATCGTCCGGTGCAGAACGACCGGTTGCTGGATGTTCCTCGCATCGTTGGCCCAGTGCAGCCAGACGTGTTGAGCACTTTGGTGTATTGTCGGCAGAGAAATTTGGGCATTGCTGTCGGTTCACAAGTTCGCACCCGTACCGATTTTCGGCTGGCAGTTGGTGAGATTTCTGGTAGTAACGTTAGCGGTTGTCCGGGAATTTGTTGCTTACGACTGCGCATAATGCGATGATCCAACGTTTCGGCCATGACATGCAGTGCATGATCTGCATGGGTATATACAGGAACAGAAGCTAAGGACGTTATGCTCGTGAACAGTAACCGCTCCATAGTGTTCCAGGGGAAACAACCTAACGTCCAACGTTCAGCGGACGGTTCAAGCAGCATGTATCGTGCGTCCATCCGCACATCACTCGATCTATCACGCCAAACCCAATGAAAATGCAGCACAGCCATCCAGTGCATCCATTCTTCAATCAGTTGAATCCTAAACCAACAGAAATGTCTCGTGAATCTTAAAGGATAAAAGGATGCGATGGAAATGTAAACGAGCGAAAACTTACATGAACCAAAAGACATTTCTTCGTGCAATCTGTTCTACCTGTTTCGGCGACAACCCTCCTGCCAACCGAGAACAGCTGAATCCTGCACACCAATCATCATAATGCGCGTTGCTGCCATTCGATCGGGCGCTAACAAACTTCTTCGACTGTTTCACTTTAATTTCCTTTTCAGGTACTCGTTGACTGTCCCGACCGTTCATCAAGCATCTCTGAACTAGAAACGCGTTGAATACGTAACACCGGTTGTACAACCAGTGGCGTTTACTCGGCACAGTGTAATCTAGCAGCAGCTGCCTGCGAAAGATAGGTCGCACTGCCAGCTCGTAGCTCCACTTCATGCAGAAGGGGCTTCGTACATCACGCCGCTCAAATAACTCCGGGTGGTTGCAAACCTTTCGAAACTGCATCACCAGATTCATCAGGTTCGAAGTGAAGTTACGATCGAGAGACGACTGACCATCTCCTCCTCCACTACCGCCACCCCCAACAGATGTCAGGTGTAGCAGGTCCTCTATACAAATCTCCTTCTTCAGGGCAACGTACAGGAGCTTCTGGCGTGTCGTCAGCGGGCAGTACACCATAATTTCTATCTTATCCGACAGCTCGTTTTCCACGTCCTTCTTGATGCGCCGTAACATGAACGGCTTCAAGATCATGTGTAGCCGTGAGATTTGTTCTAAAATTAAAGTAAATACGGTATAAATTAAAAGTGGATTACTGCAAGCCATTGTTGGATGGATGTAGAACCATATCGAAAGAATATGTAAACTTGAGAGCATTTGCTAAACATCATAAAATGATGGGCTTTATCACAATTAGTGTTACAAACATAATAGAAAACGCAATGAACTTAAATAAAAAAAACCAGAGAGCGACATCTTTTTCTTCTATGGCGTAACAACCGAGTTCATAGCTGGTTAGCCATTCCTCGCTAGGGGGAAACGGTCGACATCAATGACATAAATTAATTTATTTAAAAACAATACATACTATACATGTTAAACCTACTAGTTAAACTAGTGTAGTGTATAAATTACCAATAGAATTGTGAAAATATTACGAACTACTTCCGAACAGTCCGCACAGAAGTATTGAAAAGGGCCGTAGTAAACGTAAAGTATTGAAAAGGGCCGTATGTTTTTTAAATTACATTCTAACTCCAAACAATCTAAAGAATACCACTAAGCGATGTGTTTACAATTTACAAATTTCTACCTTACGAACCTACCTTCTAGCGTTCTTGTCCACCCGATACTTACTCTCGTCAATACCCGTTTTATTCTCCGCATGGCTTTCGATGTCCTTCGAGAACCACTCGTTAAACTCTTCGTGCGAATCGAACAGCGTCGGCATGATGAAGTGCAGCAATGCCCACAGCTCAGCCATGCTGTTCTGTATCGGTGTACCGCTCAGCAGTAGTCGATTGCGGCAATTGAACCCTAGCAGCAGCTTCCAGCGCATCGAGTTCGAGCTTTTGATTGCTTGCGCCTCGTCCAGCACCATGTACTGCCACTTGATACGATTGAAGTACTTGTAGTCCGTCACTACTAGCTGGTAGCTAGTAATGACTACGTGAAAGCTGGCGTCTTTCGTGTGCAGATGCTTTTGTTCCCAGAATTGGCGCAAAATTTTGCGCTCGTTCGGCGAGCCCCAGTACGGGACGACATTGAACTCCGGCACGAAGCGTTCCATCTCCTGCTGCCAGTTGTGCAGCGTAGAGGCGGGCGAGATCACCAGAAACGGGCCCCACACGCCGTAATGCTCGGCGATGTGGCAGAGGAATGCGATCGATTGGACCGTTTTGCCAAGACCCATCTCGTCCGCCAGTATGCCGCTGATACCCTGATCGTATAGGTTCGCAAGCCAAGCGACACCCTTCAGTTGGTAGCCTTTCAGACGACCACGGAACATTGACGGTTGCGGTAGTTCGGCAATGCCACCGTTTGGTTGCTCAGTCAAGTTAGGTACCGGGGAGGAGGAAACTTTCAACTCTTCCAACGCAACCGGGGGTGATTCTTTTGATGCTTGTGTCGGTGTTGCTATCGTCTTCTTTACATCCGATTGGTGAATGACATCGAACTGATCGGTGCGCGCGCGCTCATTACGAAACGCTTCGGTCGCATTCTTCTGTGCCAATTGCTTCATCCGCTCACAATCATAGTTATCGATCGCCGCCAGCCTTGGATTGCTTTCTTCGTCCAGCTGGGAGAGAATTTTAAGTTGCTCTTCCGCCGACACGTTGCCCAGTTTACGCGACATGAAATGTGCGTACAGCTCCGTCTGGGTGATAAGAAAGTTCAGCTTCCGCTGCTGCCGCTTCGCTTCGACGATTTCCACATCGATCTTGCGTTGCTCTTCGGCTTCCCGCTCCATGCGGCGTTTAGTTTCGCGCTCCACCTTGTCGTACCGCTTCCAGTACACCTGCATTTCGCGCGTGAGCCGTTTCGCGCGCCAAACCGTGTCCTTCATTAGCTTCTGCGATTGCATCGCTTTCTGGCGTGCAACGCGCATGCAAAGCACGGCCACGCGTCGACAGTTGGTAATTGTGTCCTTATGATTGTTTGCCTTCGCCCTTTGCAGTTTGCCCACTTCTTTTTTCGCCATCAACTGCCACATCTTACGCCGCCGAATGTTCATCACTTCCGGAGTTTTGAGGCGCATTTTGCGTCCACGTTTTCCACCTCCCATTGCGCCGTCCGGATCAGCGGAAAATTCGTGCCCATCGCCTGTACCATCTTCCGTTCCGGTCGCTGCTAACGAACGGCCACCAGCTCGCTGCAAATAAAGCAGCTTTTGGCTTTTTTTGTCTCCAAACATTGGACCTCTGGTCGAGGAGCTACTGCCGTCGACAGAGATGATTCCTTCCAGGTTATCGGTCCGCTTTTTGCCGTGTTTTAACTTTTTCCTCACACCCTTCGTTTTCCCGGTAGCTTGATCGATCTTACACTTTCGTTTGCCTGCCACGGATCGGCGATGATCGGGGAAGAGATCACTGTCGGACAATAGACCAGCACCGTAATACCCATACTGCGAATTCTACGAGGGAAACAAAACATCAGTAACTGAGGCCATGTACTCAACAAGCGCAGAAGAAAACGTTTGACGCATCATTCCGAACACCGTACTATAATTTGTTTATACTTACGTGGGGAGAATCATTGTACTTTTCTCGAATCATTTTTTCCTTCAAATGATCTTTTAGCATCTGTTGGATGTATTCTTCCACGTCCGAGATGTCACTTTCGGTTTCCGTCTCAGAGAGCAGTAAATTTTTCAACCACATTCGCTCGGAACCGACGGTACTGAAATCGAACATACGTTCCCTATCTGTAACGAATGAGAAACAACGAATAAACATGTATGTTTGTTCTGCTGTTTCTTACACCGATGCTTTTTCCATGTTCCGGATGGCGCGAAAAACACTGTTTACTTACTGGAGCGGGCTGCGGCTTGGTGTACAAACTTGCTGCCAAAGTCTTCGGACTCGTCCGACGAACCGGAATATTGTTGCTGCTCATCGTCACTCGAGGATATGGAGGGGACGGCCGCACTGAGACGCTCGGCCTGCTTCAGGAAGCCCTCCATACCGAACGCCGACAGCATCACTTGGCTGTAAAGTGACTTTTTCGCGTTGGTGGTGCAGGTGGCTGTCTGATTAACGCCACCGGTTGGAGGTTGTGGTTGTTGCTGTGCCATTTTTTGTTACACACATGCAGCGATAACAGTTCCTAGCCACTTTACCTCAAGCAGTCGAGGTGTCTATTATCGACCGAATTACAACAGCGAAAACTACGTACCCTATGTACGTGAAGCGTGCGTTACCTAGGAAAATGTTTTGCCGTCATTTTAAGGATGCTTTGGGGTTTGTTTTTTTATTTGACCACAGACACACTGTGGGATGGTCCGTGGACATTTTCAATTACGAGGCGATGACACAAAGTTTAAATTGTGTTTATGAAACTGTGAAGTGAAGAATAGAATTAATGACAGGTTTTAAAAATATAGGTTAAATCTGTTTATGTTGCAGAGATAAAATATTACCTCGAGTATTTTACTATTGAAACATAAACAAAATAAATTATACATCTGACCGAAACAATGTAGATTGGAAAATATGTCAAACATTGGATTGACAATTGACAGGTTGTATTGCCCAGGGAAAAAAATATGCCGCTTTCAAGTGCAGTTCTTGCTTTATGTGATGATGGGAACATAAACGCAAAACTACATGTTTTGGTGAATAATATAAACACGTTTTAATACTTTTGATATATTCTTGGATTCACACTATGAAATTTACGAACGAATTTGTGGGTTTAAAACAATATAATCGCATTTTATTCTACGAAATGTAACCCTGACGAATCGCGGTAAGAATGTTCCACAATCTTTACGTGATTGTGAAGATTATACTTTTCCTTCAATTTTTCATATTTATCCAAGAAGAAATTACTTTCCGGACAATCGATAAGCTTTACCAACGCATGTCCCCATGCCTTTTCGGTACAGTTGCGCGCCTTCATACCGTCCCTTACAGCATAAACAATCATTCTCAGTGAAAGAATAGTTTCTTTCAAATGTTCTGCTAACGGCTTGGCATCAGCACCTGTGACAAAGATAAAAATGAAGAAAATTATTTGATGGCTTTTGCCTGCTTTGCTTATTAGCTGTATTAAAACAACAAACCTTTTTCTATCATGGGAAATTCAATGTAGTTGAAGATTTCCTCTGGTGCACCTGAACCTCCGGTAAAGCAGGTGTTGGTAATAGAAAACGATGTTGTATTTTGGAAAATTTGTTTGTATAACTTAAACATCCGTTCTCGGGAATCGTCCGTTATACTAAGGGGAAGAGCTTTGTTCCTGATGAATACAAGCTTGGTGGGGACCGGCGAACGAACTTCAGCCATCATTTCCGCCCACATTAGGGTGCGCATCAAGCGGATGTTGTAATACTCTTCTTGGACGATGAAAATGACATGGCACACCCGAAGAAGAATCATCATTTTCCTCAATTCGTCCTGTTCGTGCTGAATAAAATCTTTCCTTGTATGTCCAAACATGGGCTCTGAGCTGTCCAGTAAGATCAGACGATCCTTGGTGATATGCATTCTAACTGTAGAGTAAATGTATATTATAAGGTATCTATTAGATATTTATCCATTGGCATTGTGTAACCTTACCTTCATTTTCACCGGATATATTGATTGAGCTGTGTACAGGAAATATCACCTCTGACTTGTTCTCGGTTTGATCCAGTGAATAGAGATTTGTATTAAGCAGGTTTAACACTGTTGATTTACCAACACCAGGCATGCCAATCGTTCCGATGACTACGTAATCCTGATTAGTTTCGTGCAGAAAATCCAGGGTCCGATAGTTGATTGCATTGTGATTTTTGAGTAACACTAGCGACCCATTCATCGGTGTGTAACTATACGGATCCGGGGCGGTTCCTGTTGGAACTGACTTTGGCATAGAAACAAACCGGGAGTCCGCAGATCCCTTGGAGGTTGTAGGATTCTGTGGATTCGCACTTGTTAATATCGTTGGAGTTCTTCTCGGAGTTGCTGCGGTTGATGAATCTTCCGATGGTCGAGCTTTCTGTAAGATTTTTGGAGGTTGTTTTGCACTCATCTTGAGCGAATGCTGCTACGTTTAATAGTTATTTTATATAACCAATGCAATAGAAGACAAAGGTTATTAAATATTCTTATGCAATTCCAAATATTATTTGCAAAATCGTAACGTGCGGTTCACTTGGTCGAGAATTGGAAAAGACGTAAACAAAGCATCATAGTAAAAAAAGCATATAAACATGCCAGCTTATTTTACAGTGAAACTTCGACTATTCGTGGTCTGGATGTTGAGGGAGCCGGTTATCCGTGATTATTAAAAACGGCAGCAACTGTATTCCAATTGTGTAACGAAATTTGTAAAAGTTTGTTGCCACGCTAGAATAATGCATGAAACATTAGAAACATTTGAATAAATCTCGATAACCAATTAATTTCCTTTTGTGGTCTGGAGAAAAGAGCGAACAAAAAAAAACCATTTTATGAGCAATTTATCCCAAATTTTTCATTCGAAATTCGATATTGCATTGAAATTTGAGCTTTGGTGTCAACAAGGGGCCAAAGAAATTGTACGAAAACTCTCTTTAATTTTATGTGGAAGATCCTTTATTATTTTATAATAAAAAATGGATAATAAGTCTATAATGTTTCTCTCGTAGAAAAAATCCAACATTCTATATTGCATACTGACACAATGATGCAATGACACAAACGTACGTGTATGCTTGTGAGTGAGTGTATGTTGTGTATTTTTTTAGTGTTTGTGTGAGTAGTACGTGTGTTTCATAGTCGACTAGCTAATCGCATTTGCAGTGTTGTGTGCTATTTTCATTCACTTGTAATGTAACCGTGTGCATTTTTAGTGAATGCTACTGCTTTTGATTCGTATGCACTTTTCGTGATGAGAATTGTTTTGCCCACGCGTGCTCACATTAGTAGCGTGGATGTCAGTATATCGGTGTGTAGTTAGCAAATTTTTAGTGATAAGCGATCATTCCAATTATTCGTTCAACACACTGCCGACGGGCATTCGTTTGCTTCTGTTTCCCTTGCCCATTCGTGCAGTTCACGTTTGATTTGTTGTACAAAAGCTAAGTGAAACGATTCAAGAATAATTGAAACAACACATTTTTGCTCAGCAAACAATAGCTCTACAGCTATCAACCATTTTGCCAAATCAATGCGATACTCACTGAATCGATGGTTATCGTTATCTATCGTTTTCAAACACCTTTTTTGGCTAAGGTTATATTCTTGGCACTCACTATCGCATTTAAGTGGTCTGCTCCTAGTGAACGTGGGATGGCGAATATTATAATGTGGTATGTTAAAATGAAATCCGAATCCTCACACGTCCTTTTACTAGTTCCTACATCAACCGACTATCCTGTGTCTGTCTGTTTGCCTGTTCTCTCTTTCTCTCTCTCTCTCTCTCTCTCTCTCTCTCTCTCTATCTCTCTCTCTGCATGTTCTTCTTCCACCGGGGAACACCTTGAGGACTAGCTTAAAAACGATATCGATGGTATGCCGTGTATATGGGCGTGTGTGCATATAAGAGCTCCTTTTGTTTGCCTTCTTTGCATTGCTATTAACAACTTTAATATTAACCTGTGCCATGGTGTTTGCGACACAATGTTCCTAGGGGAGGAAGGTGACTATTTAAAAAAGGACACATCGGCATGCGTGCATGGTGGTTTGGATCACGAACAGCTATCGAATGGGAAGCTTACACTCTATAAACCTAATCAACATTCATGCACAATCTCGTGCGATTTTCACGTACTGTATTCCGTAATGGGTGATTTTGATAAGGTATATTTTAAGGTATAAATGCCCTGCTCGCATCGTACAACGGTGATGAAGATGATGATTGAACATTTCGAACAGCCATTTTCTTACCTAAACAAAACATGTTTGTTGCATCAACGAATTATATAGTGTGACGTACACGGAGAGTGCGCTACTATTCATTAAAATATTTTCTTCACGTTCGGGCCTGCGTAAGTGACTTTTAGGCATGTGGCGCTTGTATTGGGGATTCTTTTGTTTCCCCGTCCCTTCATTGGCATTGGAAAGTGCGTGGGTCTCTTGTGACAGATCCAACACATCAGCAACGTAGTATCGGAGGCAAGTAGTACGGGAGCAAAAGGTTTCCTGGCATTTACCGCTTAAACAAAACACGTATGTTTTGAATAAGTAGCTCAATGGTTCCGGAATTTACTATTCCTACACTTTCCAATTGCAAAAAAAAAGAAAAAAACTGATTTTTAACAAATAATTCCATCCTGCAACGGAACAGGGTATTTGATAGCACGCACGCTTCCACTGCGGAGTTACGCAATCGTTTTTTTAAACAAACACATCATACACACACACATTTTCTTGGTATTTTGCATTTTTATCGTGATAAAGTGCTCCATTTGAATAATTTCGACTTAATTTTTAACCACCAAACGGTGGTGCGTTTCGGTACACCTATACGAAATCGTGTACCGTTGCGTTGTGGTAAACGTGTACTATTTTGTTTATTTTCTCGCCCTTTTCTTGCCTTTCCTCTGTCCTGTCCTCCTCCTATAAAGGATTCGCCACGATATAGGATATAGGATCAGGGCAACAGTGGGAGTGCATCTTTGGGGTAGTTTCGTTTTGCTAGCGCTCTAAAACACTGCCATTAGTGCTAAACGTTGCGGTTAGGCTATAGCATTGGCTGTTGTCTAGTTTTGGGGGGGGTTTGTAGCGTTCGGACAGCCGGTCGGTCGATTACAATCAGGTCAGGTTTTTTATAAGTTTGCTGTTTGCGTTTTTTCATGATAACTACTGAGTCTGATAAGCACACTATCATGTGTCAGAAATGGTTGAATTGTGGGTTAGCTTGGGTGAGCAATTGGAATGTCTACTATAGGTTTGCCCATTCGTTCTCGCTGATTTCGGCTTGTGCAAACATCAAACGGTGATACAAATGTGCTTTTAGTGTGCATTTGCTGCATTCAGGGCACAATTCATTCACAATTCATTAGGATGTATGCGCACATGTGATGCGCACGCAAGTAGTGAGCAGCTGATATTTAATCCTTCTGGTTCTGGGAGATAATTAGATAATGTTATTTGATAGACGCCGTAATACATTGCTTCTAGTAACGGTGTAGAGGTAAAAATGAAAATAAATAATTAACAGAAGAAGTGTGAGAAGATTTCTAACATACGCCACAGGATTGGTGTTTCTAATTAGCGACCAAAACCATCAAAAGAGTTAAATGTGTCATTTATGAATAATAAATAACCAAAACTCAACAAAATAGTAACAACATCTTTGAACTACCATAATAAATAATACAATCAATCATCAACGTAATGTCGACATGAAATATTTCGTGCAATATTTCGTCAAGTCTCGAGTATAGCGTTTTGGAGGATTCTGTTTGGAATGAACTTCGGTAGCATACGATAGGAGCGGTAAAGCAAAGGGTGCATGAAGTTGAAGGATTTCTTTTTACAGTATATCTGTTTCGTAGACTTTGTTGGTGGTTTTAGTTAGATGTGATGACGGCAAGGACCCAGTGTTTCCATTTGCCCCGACAACACCGTCCATTGCGTTCGGTCCCACCGCCGTGCTCTCGTTGTCCTCCTGATGGTCGGTATTGTTTGTCCCTACCATGGAGGAGTCGAATGGTGGCATGGTGGTGTCAGTGCCACCACCGCAGAGATTCTTCATCGAGCCACTGACAGTCATATTGTAGCCCATCTTGAGCGGTAGGTTCGACTCGCTGCCCGTCTTCTTGATATCGTGGTTCATCGTGGTCGGTGCGAGAGGCACCGCATTCTTGCTCATCTGCTGCAACCGTTGGTACTGTTCTTGCAGCTGGCGTTGCTTTTTCAGTAGCTCCTGGTGGCGAAGTTCTAACGCCAGCTGTCGCTGGGAGTTGTCCGAGCAGACCGATTCGCTGCCGGAATCGGTACCTTCGGACGTACGCTGCTGTTGTTCGCAGTCGGATAGCGTTACAACCGGCTGTTGGCCACGGTGATGCTGTGGCACATGCGGGCTAGTGGGACTGGCCAACGGACTGCGGGAACTGGTGCGTGGTGGCGGCGGCGGGGGTACTCGCTTGTTGTTGACCTTTGAGAGTAGCTCGGCGTTCCGTTCCGGTACCGGCGGTTTGCCGGTTGTCGGACGGGTTGGCTGCGGTGGACTCGTGTCCGTATCCGAACCGCTCGGATACGAATGAAGCCGCCGGAGTCCGACGTTTGAGGAAACGGGCTCGGAGGGGTACAGTTGCGACTGAGAGATCTTTGTTGTGATGCTGTTTTGCAGGGTTTGCGAACTATCGTCTGACGTGGAGTCGTCCGGGCGGTGCTAATGTCCAATAAAAATAATGTACGTATAGAATAGTTTGAAAAACGTTTGCAAAAGTTTAATAAATACGAAAACAAATGAAAATAATAAAACTATGAAACATTCATATAGTATAAGATAATAAAATTGAATAAACACAAAGATAATCACATAAAAGCTCAATGAACACCATAACAATGTGTTTCTGAAGAAGATAAACGTGTGCATAAAACAGCGCAGTTTGAAACTAATACAAAATCCATAAACGTAATAGTTGAATTGGGATAATATCAATTGCTCAACAAAAAAAAACAGTACGGCATAAATCAATTAAATGTAACGCAGCTTTGCTTTACCTCGTTAACACCGTTTGGCGGTTTAGCAAAAGTTTGCAGTTCGTCTAGCAGGGCATCGAGTGCGTTTTCTGGGGCGATTCCTCCACTGGCAACGACTGTCCCCAAACGGGGACTTGGGATTGGCTGCGTTCGTAAGTTTGTCACCGGATGGACACGGTATTTCGGGCGATGCCGCAACGCCAAAATCGAACGCACCGTGAACGAGGAGGGAAGGACAACGCGAAGCGCAATACGCACAGTTTTTGTGCGATGGATTTTTGAAATGTTGAAAAACAAGAGTATTTTGAGACAGATGGAAGGATAGAGAAAGAGAGAGAGAGAGAGAGAGAGAGAGAGAGAGAGAAAGAGACAGAGAGAAAGGCACAAAATGGAAGAGATAAAGAGAAAATATATTTCTTTTTAAGTTTCATACGGTTCGCGTGGAACAAATATATAGACACAGTGCTTTTCACACAGCCATATATAAAAAAGGAATAAACAGCACTAGCTAACGAAAATAGTAACACAAAAGAGAAACTCAAAAACGTAAACGATGTGAAACCAAATAAGGAATTAACTAAACGAAATAGAAACGTTAAACGTAACGATAACAATTTCTTTGGCTTCCATTGTTAGTCGGTATTAACACCTATGTTTTGTATTTTATGATATATGATAACTTTCTGTGCATCATATTCAAACCAATTAATGCATCCAATCACTAGGTAATTAGCGTTACGTGTCTTTATCGATCGAACATATTTAGGGATGACATCCAATTACTAAAGGAAGATGGTAACACATTTAGCTCGGACAACTCTACTCAACTGTACACTAATCGTTACGAAAGGGAACGGAACCAAAAGGTGTAGGACAGCATCCAATCGGGGGAGGTTTGACGTTTGTGCCACTTTATTTTGGGGTTTGATTGTTTGTCGAAATTTATGTCCGATTAACATTCGTTTTACAGTGTCACATAGCACGTTTAGCCAATTGATGTTCGCATTTACTGTGACGGTAGTGGATGTAGATGTTGGTAAAGTTGTGGGAAGTCGAAATAGCCCTAAGATCATTCGGGGTGATTCACTATGCTGAGTCAAATATGTGCTCAAAAGCATTGCTTTTTCTTACGGTTTCCATTAGTGCCCCTTTTCAAATCCCACTACAATGCGCTCATCGACTCCGATTGTAATATTTATGTTGTAAACATAACAAAAAAAGTATTCAACATCAATTTGTTTTGCTATCGTTGAGACTATTTTAACAATTGCATGTAAAAATGTGTTGCATATATGCAATAATTTTGCTTTTTTTTATTCGATTGTGTACTACAGCACAACTAAACCTTAAGTGAGCCAGAACCGGATCTAACTCCAGAGGCTTATGCACCACTAGCGTTGTGTCATCATGGGATATTTTCAGCTGTCCTGCTCTATCACCGCTAACCTTGAACATAAAATTTCCACAGTAAACGTTATCAAAAGTCTGGTAAACAAAGACATCAAAGAGTAAACAAAGAAACAACGATTCAACGAATCATAATCTGAGTTTTGCTGTGAAACACAGTGGTATAGAACAGAAGAATAGCTTACGAATACATTGATAAAATTGGAGGCATTTTCGGCTAATCGAAGGTGATGGTGAACAACAGAGAAATGTTTAGTGAAATAGTTAAGTTGATAGTAATGTGGATTTAGTGTGTGTGTGAATGTCATGCACTAAGTATTAGAGGTACATACTGCAAACTACTACAACCTTTCCGTGTATAACGGGGAAGAACAGGTATGTGTTCAATAAGCGTATACACAAACAAATTACAGTACTCTTTGGCGCGAACACGCTATGGTGGACATACAATATATCATTCCTTAATGAAACGTATTCATACTCAGTTGCATTCGTACAAGTAGAACATAAAACTCATGTGAAACAGTTAGCACTATTCGCAAGGAATGAGAAACTATCAAAGAAAGACAGGCTTTCAATAAGACGGCCAGGTGAACACATGTTTAGAAGGAAATAAGACGAGCTATGGATAATTAAATATTCGGCTAATCGATTCGCAGACCGCGTTTAGTATAGTTTATCACTTGTTTTCGGAACCTTTACTAGTTTGTTTATTATCGATGGAGGGATTGGAGGGAACGGTACAAAGAAACAGCAATGACAATTTATAGCAGACAATAGGACAGAAACGGTTTTTAGGGATGGTTGCAAGAACTCATGAATGAAACATCCACCGGTTTAAACATCATTACACTTATAAACACATACACGCATCCTCGCACACGAACAACACACGCATACACGCAAACATACACACACACACATACATACACACCCACTCACATCTGCGTGTTTAAGAGTATTGCTGCGCAAAGCACTTGTTTCGATTGCTGCGAATATTGATTTTGTGGCATTGCACTTGCGACAGTCTGGTTTAGTGCATTGATGTTGGTGAAGAAGGTAGTTTAGTGGTGGTTGTGGTGGTGGTGGTAGTGACGACGGTGGTAAGTCAGGACATTCAAAGATCAAATAGTAAACGGCGAAGAAAAAAATATTTAAAGCAACTTTCTTGTTAATTAAAACAATCTGTCTTTGAAGAATACTAATGGCATGTTAAAAAAACGTAAGAGCACTTGCACCGGCAAGCGAAAACAACACAAAAAAACATAGAATTGTAATGAAAAACATCATAACTAAATTATAGCTGATCGAAAAATAGTTAATAATAATGAATACATAAGAAAATCATAAAAAGTAAAAAATCAAACTATATAAAATTTAGCTATAATTAGGCAACGAAAATGGAGCATTAACTTAAAACCATCGTCAGGAAAACCATTAAATTGGGGGATGTAGTTGAGTGACTGTGTGTAAGAGCTTCGTGTTAGAGTGGATTGCGAACAAATTTGATTGCGGGTGTGCTAGTGTATTTCAGCAGAAGGTTGTAAAAATAGTTGACGGGATATCAATAGTGAAGAAGCAGTTGAAGTAAAAGACAAAATCGTGTGTAGGGTGTTGATAAAATGGAAGAACAATTTAGTTTTGTGAGAGAATTTTGATATGCAATTTTTGATGTAATTTTAGTTTTTTTTTGTTTTGCTCTTTACCATACGGGACATTCGTGAAACAAACGTTGAGGAAGTACGAAAACAAGATAACGAGAGGAGTAGAAAGTAAATTGCGTCGAAAGAACAAAAAGAAAGAAACTATTTTTTGGTTGTTGATTATTTAAGTAGGAGCATAATTTACTCATTGATCGCCTCTTTGAAGTTAGAACTCCATCGCCAGTTGAACTATAAAACACAAAATTATATGAATGCACATTTTAGCATCGATTCGGCTCTCAAAACTGTGATGTGGGTTCATTGATTTGAAGGGTAAAGGAGGTTAGATGTTATAATGTTAGTATTGTTTGAAGTATATGGGAGATGGGGCGGGGAACTTTATCAAACACGACTGCTCGTATACAGTAGACCCGATTCTGGTGAGACGGCTGGGTTGGGGGCTGGGGAGTTTCGGTCAAAAAGATATGTTTTTTAAACGATCGTAGCCAGACGGGACGGGAAGAAACAAAAGATTACAAGAGTGATACAGGATACAGTATTCAGGAAGAAACAAGGTCTGCATGGGAGGGTACCGGAGAATGTTGAGCCTACCGTATCGGAAGAAAAGGGATAGGCAGATACGCTTCAAATATTGGCAAATGATTTCAGTACGGAGTTTAAGCAGGTTAGTAGTTTATGTGGTTCAAATTATTTATTACAGATTATTTTCGAAGAAAACAAATCATACAAAACCGTAAAATAACGTAAGGGAAAACAGATTTTTTAATAAATGTTTTGAATAAATTGTGCCAGAACGAGATGAGAGCAAATGGTAAATTTGGGGCGGGTAAGAGAATTAATGAACTAGAATTTGGCAAAAATAGCAATATACTTCTACATGTTTTGACAAACTTGTAGAAATATAACAGTTTCCATTAGCTATCGGTCCAGCGCCTAGGAGGTTCGAGAAATATTGACTTAATTGTATTATCCTGATTCGAATAGGCGTGCGGATTACTACTGGAAATAGTGGTATCATTTAATATGCGAAACAAATAAATAAAGCCCATAAAATATGAGATGTATTTATGTTACATTGACAACAATTATGCACGGTATGAATTATTGTTTCCAGTGTCTTATACACGAAAGCTTCAATGTAACGCTATACAATAGTGACTCACCAATTTTTTTATGTTTTAAGCTCGAATATTTCGATTTTTATAATTCGATATTACGGTTAATACCCGGCAATGATATGTTAGATTGAATGATAAAGCAGCTACAGATTTTTGTTCCAACCACACGCTTTTCAAGTTAATAAGTAACACCGTAGGAAAATACTGATTACGTATAAAAGATCAAAAAAATGTATAAACATAAAAATCGCAACTACACATACAAACTAAAATTGTATTAGTTACTGAAGATGGTAAAAAGGTGGGATGCCAATGTTCAACTACGCAGCAAAAATTATCCTACTGATGATACATGATTCATGGGACACGGGACAAATTCCATGTTATGCGCACAAAAACCATAAACTAAAAAGAAACATGTTATAGAATGTATTAAACTTTTTGGGTACGTAAATATGTTTCAAATACCTCACACACTCAAAACTAAATTTACATAGCATTCTTTTCATCGATCCATAACTATCCCAGCACATGACTTGCGATTTGTCGAAGAAAAGCTTTGATTATTTACTAGCTATTTGTACATTAACAAATATGTTAATGTTTGTGGCATTGTTCAGCGTCAAACAATTGTTATTACCTAGATAACTGTTTCTATGCAAATGTTAATGGCAACCAACACCCATTTCTGTTTTACTGCCACTACAAGTACTTCGAGTTTCATATAATTTTAGTCGTGTTTAATACTGTTTCCTTAAAGCTCCCTTTAAAAATCTTAAAACCCCTTTTTGATGTGCAAAATAAACAATGCGTGGAGATGGCAGGGATTCCATAATTACGTCAAGGCGACAATGCAAAAAAGGAAAACTATGTTCCCAAAAAAGATTTCATGTTGTTAATTTATACTTCGACTAGCAGATTTCTTCCATTGGAAATTATTATATGTACAATAAGCGCTTTCCTTTAAAAATCTACTTGAGACCATGACAAGCGGCTAATATGGATACCAAGCCAATATGGAAAATGAAGCCCGTAAGAAATGCTTAGATTGTAACACTGGTAAGGCAACTCTGCACAACCTTGCGCTATTAGCAGACGTAATTTGTGACAAATACGAGACAGATAAATAGACAGACAGGCAGAGAAAGTTTTGTTACGAATACTAAACATAACGCAATTGGGAATATTTTTCAACAATACAGTACCTAAGTAGAGCGAGTATGAGAGATAAAGCAAACTAAAGATGAAAGTAGAATATAGTAAAGGTGGAAACAAAATCGTGAAACAATAAACCGGAAACCAATAGCGAAGGACGGCTTCGAATGGTATTAACTAGTTTTGGTTTTTATTGGCTATTGTTGCTGTATTTAGTTTTTGAGATAAGGGATAGAAGTGTTGCTAGTAAGTAGACAATGGTAACGAGAGCACTAAATTACCTTATTCACGTTGGTGTGTGGTTCCGGAGGTTTGATAGTTTCATCAACGTTTGCTGTGTCGGGAATTGGTAACCGTTGTTCCTGCACGCTCGCGAGTCTTGTGGCGGCACATGATAATAATTGGATAATTAAAAAAGAAAACGAACCAAACAAATGATGTTCAGTAAGCACTACTAACTACTGACAGAGAGAGAAAGAGTGAGTATATGAGAAGAAAAAATACCTTTTGAGCGTAACAAGTGTTCCGGTTAGTTTCTTGCATCGCCTTAGAGCGTTTTCGAGGCGATCTGGTTCATCTTTAAGGAAAGCTTCCTCCCGACAAACATGCTCCATTTCGTTGGAAATAAGGTTTCTTAAGCCCTGTTGTAGAATGGGAAAACGCATTTTGAGCTCCGCCACAGTTTTACTGCAAAAGAGAGAAGAAAATGTAAGAATGCGTACAAGATATACAAAATCATTCGTCAGCAGAAGAGCTCGCACTGCTTTACCTCGCACGGCTGAGAACTAACGCCATATCCTCCACAGCGACCATATTGACACGCGTCCTTCTGTTGATCACTTCTCCTCGCAGACCTTCAACAGAAGATTCAAGATCAGCCAGGTCCTTCTCTAATCGAATTACTTCTTGTTTGTAGATTTCTTCTTCTCTTGTAAGATTTGTCTGTAAAGTAAGAAATAATGTATAGAGAAATCATTTCGCAACGCTGGTCATGTTAACATAGAAGAAAAAAACTATTATACTTACCCTTTCCTTGTCTCCTTGTCCCCAAACAAAGCCAGAGTTGGAGAGCAGTGTTGCACGTATTCTCATAAATGTATCTTTAATGTCTTCTCGCACGGCAACCGCTTGCGTTTGAGTTAATCGACGCAGTGTACGCACTTCCGTGCGCAGGTCCATAGCCTTTTTCTGTAAACCACGCAGCTGATTATACACTTCCGGGGCAAGCGTTAGGTCGGTGCGATACTGATTTCCGGCGATCATGACCAACGGCTTCGGAGGAGGTGGAGGTTTTAGCCGATCTCGTTCTGCATGAGGAAACAATACTTGAGTCAATGGTTTGAAAATATGAAACGCGAATGAATGCAACAGTATTCTTACCCTGTGATGAGGTTCTGGGTAGGGTCGAAGACTTAATCGCAGGTTTGGGAGGTTTTGTGTCTGCTGTGAGAGCCAAACAATGTCAATGTTATCATTGGGGTATCTTTTTCCTTTATTCATTATGCGACATTTTCCATTCCATAAACACTTACCGGAGTGTTGGGGGCTGTGGGACTTTGGCACACCTTGGATATCGTCGCTGAACGAAACGGATTTTTCAAACGAAACCGATTTATCTGTGAACGATACAAATCCATTCAAACAATAACTATTGGCCGTACGGAGCTGTAGAGTGTGAGAATAGATTGAGTAGAAGTGTGCGTTGGTTTATTTAGTTGGGACGGATCGAATAGAAGTAGAAGTAAAGGAATATGAAAGTTTTAAGGTCAACCGCTTTGCAACAGGGATTAACAGATTGAGAATGTTGTTTTTTTTTTCGTTGATTGTATGTATAGTAAATTTTAATCTTAATTATTTCGTTTTATGGTGATAATATATGTTACTCTACGATGCGGCATCAATCATGCTATTTATTACAGCCACAAATGTTATTATTGTCAAGTTAAATAACGAATAGCTTTATCGTATAGCGACATATGTAGCTGAATTATAGTTTTTGAGCAAAGATGTTTCGTTACAACGGAAAAGCTAACATAATGTATATTTATATTAAATCATGTACAAACGATGGCATACATTGATGTCCGTTGGATGTAATGGATATAAATATGTAATGGCAGGCATGTTAGTGTAAATAAAAAGCGTTACCAATGTCGCATGGTTCTATACAAAGTGCTTGGTATCGGTAAACAAGCGCGCCAATCTGCACTATGAACGTAACTATTGAACGTTGTTTATTTCCGCCTAAATACACAAAAACGCATTATTTATGTACATTCGCTTAGAATCTAACATCAATCTAAAGTTATAATTCTAACTAGAATGGTTAACTAAGATTACACATTGATCTACCATATTGTATCTATTTGCACCCGAAAAAAACGAGTAAAAAGCGAGGTGACATCATACATTGGATGAGCAAGTTAATGAAAAATGCACGGTGGCATATGGGTGTGGGATTTGCAAATGGAATGGAAATGTAAAGGAAATGCAGCGTGAATGCTTTCCGGGCGGTCTGGAAATGGGCGGAAGCAGATCGAAACGAAGGAAAATTAGGGGAAGCGTAGGCATATTTTCGATACAACTGAACTTACGACATGTTGATTTTCCCAATTTTGGAGGTTTTTCACGCGTGCAAATCGTACCATCTCCAGTAGCTTCAGCTAAATGATCAGTGTATGTTAGTTCATTGCGATTAGGTGATGGAATGATGTTTGAATGCGAAATGAAAAAATATATATTACGTAAATATACACAAATAATGATGATTGTTGTGGTTCTGCAGTAAGTATTTGATTGATAGATTTCCAAAAAAACAGTGATTTAAGCACCAGAATGAAACCAATCTTTCGACCAGAATGAATGTAAAGCATTCGTGAGATTCTATGATTTTTTCGTGAGACGTTGTATGATACTCTTATCAAAAGAGATGATTTCGCAATATTATAAAGTTAAAAAAAATTAATTACATTCATAGATACATAATAAAAAAAAAACAATGTCAACTGTACAATATTGAATCCTGGTAGCTGTGATTTGGAATGATTCGAAATTGCAAAAAAAAACTCTGTTGTAAAAAATAGCTTAAATTGAAAAATAGTTAAATGAATTTACCTGGGCACTGTCATTAGTATGGTTTTATCTAAAAGTTATCGAAATTAGTAACAACAAATAACCCACAACCGCATGAAAACTGAGACCAATCGAAGTACCACAAAATTTACAACTATACAATAACTGAAACAAATGCCAAATAGTCGAATAAGCAATTATGTATGCAGTAACTGGCCCAAAAACACACGTACAAGCAATAAAATTAATAGAAAAAGAAACCAATCTTTCGACGTATCGACTGAACAATACCATTTTCAAAGTATGCTAACGCAAAACTACGAGGCGCCGATGAAATGCGATCGATGCACCAAACACACAGGGTAAGGCTGCAGCACAGATTAAGATGTAACGAGCAATTCACAAATGATCATCGTTCTGAGATCGGCAATCGGACCGATAGGCGTAAAACGTCGAGAAACGCAAAATTTAATTTACAAGCAGAATTTAATTTACACATACCATTACGATATTGTCCAGGAATGTTTAGAATATTGGGGCTGTTGTTAACTAGTGGCAGCTGAGGGTTTTGGGTGAGCGCTTTCTGCACCAGTCCGGTCAGGTTGGCCAACTGTCGCTCCATGTGCTCAACTCGTATTCTGTGGAGATCTTCAGATCTGAAGATGAAGAATGTAAAAAGAAAATTGCGCACGATTAATGCAACGGTGGTTACATGAGCTATATTCACGCAGAAAATTAACGTCAAAGTATCTGTTACTAATACCGAAAAATTTTGCCTAACTGCCGTGTCATGATTGTTTTGGTAAATAAAAATTACGGTTTACAAAATAAATAAATTTTACAGAATCGCAAAGTGGCTGTGCAGTCATAGAAGCTCGACGAATTACAGAAAAAAATGCGCTCAAGCAACGGTCCAGTTCCTCCCATAACACCCTACTTTTGTGACAGTCGCAGCGGAACGTTACAATGACAGTGAAACTATAACCGAAGCGCAAGCGACTGTGCGCTTTGTGCTCTGCATTTCATTACAAACGTTGTGACAACGAAGACCTCACCTTCAGCGACAGTAGTACTGGCGGAAACACAGCACGAAGACGAACAAAAAAAGCGGACCTCTTACCAGAAAGAATTCATTTTAATGGACACCTCGTTTGTCCCGCAACATGGTCAAAGTTGGGTTTTTTTCCTACTACTGTTGGTACTTAGTGTTTGTGGTTGATCCAGGAAGAATTATCGCCGCACTTAACGATAGCGCCACCGAGAGCGTACTGTACGATGGCCGTTTGAAGTGGAACGATTATCGTTACCTGGAAGGATTGCCGTTGGACCAATTACTCCTGCTGCAGCGAAAAATTGGTGAGCTGCGTGGCAGTTTATTCTTCAATGTCAGCAATGACCCAGAGATTGAAGCCCGGGAAATGCCAAACGTTCCGCAAAACACTGTCGCCTTGCCGTTAAAAATGCAAAACACAGGGAACAGGTACGTATGTTGAGTGAAGTAGCGATGGAAGATCATCGCTTAATGTCACCGTCACCGTCCACAGGAGATCCTCACCTGAGCCATGGAACACGAAACCATCCAAGGTACAGACCATATTTCAAATCAGCATCACCGGGTTGGCGTTTTTGGCATTTGCTGGATACTTGCTGTGCATGATTGTACAAGCCATCAAGAGTAAAGGTGGAGTTACAGCGAAATACTTTTCTTCTATTCTTTTCATTAATTTATTTCCTTTGCTCAGGAACAACCTACTACCATCCCTCAATCACCGGAACAGCGACATTAGCGTCGGTGATCAAGAAACGTAAACCATTTATGCGTCGCAAGCGAGATCTTCCCTACCAAACTCCTCTGGATGCGTACGACCCGGATCAATTGTACCGGATGATGGTTGAGTTTGCCGAAGGGTACGCCAGTCACCCTAGCGGTAGCTACTAGAAACACCTAAATGAAGACATTGCTCCACTCACCTTGTGTGGTCGTACATTTGATTTGGTGGCACTCGCGGAATTCGTCCAACATTTTTCACTCCATACATGGCGTACTGGTCATCGGCGATCGAAATATCTCTATAGTGTGGAGAAGGTGAAACAAATAAACATAATATCGTTACCGCTGATGTGGGAAACAGATTTGCAACACCCTACCCTTGCTCTTCATCGATGATCGGCGTTACGGTTGCGGAACGTGTACCGTATTGGCTGTAGTAAGGCTCTTCGTACGCTCCTCTTGATGCTCCACTTCGTTCTGGGGAGCTCATGTATCCGTCCGCTGGTGGAAGAAAGATTTATTAGTTTCACTTTTTTCACCCGTATTGCATACGTTATCAAACATGCGGTACCTGGAATGTTGTATAATTGCTCCGTCGTGTACGGCATCGGTCCGGCAATGTTCCCACGTGAACCGTATGAACGGATCGGTTTCGATGCTACACCTGATTGGGAATGGTTTTTGGAGAAAGTTATGCAATGCACCGTTACAGCCTGCTAAATCATCTGCCTTACCTATCGCACCTTTGGTTCTGTCAGAATACATTCCTCTCGGTAACGTTTGAGTAGTGCCAACGTAGTATGGAGTTTTCGTGGGTTGCTAGATTGAAAGAGGGAAAGAAATTACTTCTATCGTTTGTGCCTTGATTAAGATAATGAAAAGTTTTATTTTTCAAATATTTTAATTTTACATGTGCATTTCCAATATTCACAAACATTTTTATTAATCTTTTGATAACTAAACACTTAACAATTCAATTCGAATTCTGATAGGAACATTAAGCAAAATAACACAAAAATTACAATATCGATGTATAGTAAAAGGAACTTTCTGCGCCAAAATTTGTAGATCAACTAATAGTTGACAAGCGAAAAAATAATTATCGGTTGGATACGTTTTTGATGATGTTTTGGTAGCATTAAGAAGCATCCAGGTATAAACTTAACAACCGTATGAAGAACTATTGCAGTATATCCCATTAGGTATCCCGTTGATGTTACTGACTAAGACTCTTAAATTCAACTTTTCAACCCTGTTCACGTCCACCAGAGGAGGACGGGAGAAGGGGAGAGAGTTTACAGCTTTGACAATGCATTGAACCATAGGTATGACAAGACACCGGGTGGCCACATACTATGGTCACAGTTTCATGAGCAACAGTAATGTTCCAGGCGCCGGCCGTACAGATAAAATACGAGCATTGCTTTACGAGCCCACTTATGGGCTATTACGCGCGTTCGCTCGCATGCGCACTTTCCACTATTGGCAGTCCTTTTGCGCCGTTTCCCGGCACGTTTAAGAGATCAGTGCATTTCGTATAAAAGAAACCATCATTACCTGCAGTGGTGCCCGCACGGAATCTCGGAGAAGTGTGACGAAATAGATGAAATAATAGATGTTGAAGTTTTTTTTTGTGTCACACACTTTTACCTTCAGAAGGCCAGTATTAATTGCCCACCGCCTGAAATAAGGCACGTGCTCAGACGACCAGACCAAATCTCTTTCGCTTCATAAACATTGTCCGAAGAAAGTAAAATGTTTTGATTAAAAAAAAATAGGTCATTTCTGCTCGGATTTTTGCGTCCGATGTGCGTTTCAAATCTTACCCTACCGGCCGGTTTCATCGAAAGGAAAAACAGCGAGAGACGAAAAGTGAAATGTGTTGACCCACCGTGACGTGGACACGTTTACGATCGCACCATCTTTGCCTTACTTTTGCCGGTCATAAATGGCAGCGATTCTACGGCCGTTCCGGTCGATTGTTGCTGGTTTGGAACAGTGCATAATTCAAGGCGCGAGTTACATCAAACCACTTTGCCGTAGGGCGGCACCGGCTCCGGCATAAGTGGAGCATCTGCGTTCAGTCAGGTGGAATTCGCTGCTGTCGTGCACGACTGACGATGACAGGTTCAATAAGCTGTTCCTAAATAAACTCATGCTTCACAACGCAACACTTAATCGCTTAACCGACCGCCGGCACCGAACACGACCGCCCAAAATGGCTTCATCATATCGCACCTGGTGAGATGGTTATCTGCGCATCTGGCGCTACCACCAATCAGCGCTTCATCTGCTGCTTCCGGCTCGTTAGCTGCTCATCGTCGCGAGCATCTCATACCGAACGATGTGGTGCCGATGTGGCTTAAAAACTCTCGATGAAATTATCAATTTTTCGGATGAATATCTTCCCCACCGATCGAAGTCCCAGTTGCATACGCTGCGCGCTGTGTGTGAATGCATCCCCCACCCCGTCCCTCCATCCCACTCCCATCCTCGAACGATACAGTCTGTTTGAGTTGGAGATCGAGATTGCATAAGAGTCAGCGTGTTTTTGTTGTCTTTCGCATCGGCGGATCGCCGGGAGACTCCATCCGATCGGGTGTGTACCATCCCCTGGTCGCGTTCCCCACATTACCACCTTTTACCATGATTGTGCGATTGTGTCCCGACCACCGGACGACTTTCGGTCAATTTCAACCACCCGCTGGCCGCGCGGCGCGACAACGAACGCGTAGACTATGTTTTACCATTCAAGCCGCCCGATCGTTCGGTTGGTGCAGCTGTTATTAATGTTGTTATGTATCATTTCCCGCATAGGCGCACCGAACTCCCGGGCTGTTTGCTGGTGTGGCATTATTGAGCGCTGGCGGGGAGTTGGGTGCCAGTCTAATCCAACGTGGGCTTTGCCCGAGGGCCTTCAGGTGCAGTGTGGGTAGTGCAAGTTTGATTCGTGCCTGATCGTCAGCTGGCGGTAACCAATGCTATGAGTAAGTGATTTACAGCCACACCACATATTGCCGGTATGGGTGTATTAAGCGGTGATTGATTTTGTTCCTCTTCACCTCGCTCCTGATCCACAAAACGGCTGTGTTTCGAACGGAGCTGAAATGTAGATAATTATTTTATGATAGCTTGCAGGGCATCCGCCCAGCCAAAATAGGACGAAGCAGCTTTTGAAGCATTAGAAAAATCCATTAGACGCAACAGATATTGGGAGTCATTTCTTAAGCTAAATAGCACGTTGATAGAAGACCTTAATGGGCCCTTAATGCTCACTGTCAAGGACGAACGGTGGCTTAAAATCAACCCCGATCCTGCGTGACCACCTACAGATGACGTTATAATTACCAGGTTGTGTATCACACGGGAGAGAGAGAGAGAGAGAGAAAGAGAGAGAAATAAAATAATAAAGACGACCAATGCCACGCTTCCTTTCATTTGATTTCAGCACTAAGGCAAACTTACTTGCTGGCGAATCAACTCTCTCCCTACTACTGCCGCCCATTTCTATTGCAGTAATAAATTGCTCACATTTCATTTTATTGTGGTCAGCGTGCACAATCACACTTATAAACAAAAAAAAAACATGTACACCCGACCACAACAATAGTTGCTTCACCAATTGTGCCAATTCTTATGCAAAATTCGCACGAACATATTCGGCTAGCCGCGTTACAGGCGGCTAGGTGTTAAAGCATCTATATACACAGCGATCTACTACCGACAGTTTAATTGCCTGCACTGCACAGTTCCCGCCGTACCCCGCTCGTCCTACCGACCCAAGGCAAGGCGGCAAAAGGAAGCAAAAGCCATTTCTTTGTACCGTCTTTTCGACACGGCGGGCTCGCATCATCTCCTCAGCGTTTGGTTCGCGCAAAACAGACCCACAAACGACGGATTGCTGCATGGCGGTCATTAGAGCAAACCGCGGCACCGTTGTAAACACACGCAAAACATAAACAAAAAAAAACATACACGCTATCGGAGGCGGGGACGGGTGCGGGATGATAGTTGGCAGCAGGAATACATTTTTTGGCGGCGAAACGGTGGCTGTCGGTTTCCACCACTTCCCCCACAAAAACGCAAACACGGCCAAACGGCCCAACAGTGCCAGCGGTAGGGAGGAGTAGCGTGCAAAGTCGTCACGAGTAGGCCTCATGTACCGGGCTGTCCACCGTCAGGCATCAGTTGCAGTTCGGGCTCGGTATTGTGAGGTGTTCCAATCGGTGATCGTGCGCCGGCGTACGCCGTGTGATCGTGTTCCACTCTCGCTTAGCTCCCACTTGGACGATCGATGACAAAAACGGGCTGAACCATCTTGCAGGGAAAAGTGCGCAGACATTTTCTTTTCGGTGCCTGAGACTCGGCCTAAGTGTTTGCTGTGTGCTTGCAGCATAAACTCTATCGTATAGCTAATCTGCTCGAGTGCGTAGTCCTTCCTGGACCTGTGGGAGTGCAAGGCAAACCAAAACCAAAACCATGGCTTTTCGCTATCGGCTACCCATCGTGGGTGTTGCGGCAGTGATATGCAACCTGTTCACAGTAGCATCGGCACTTCCGCAACAGACGGTTACCACCTACCACGGCAATCTGTACCCTGCGCTGGGCACGTCCGTTGTTGGGAGCGCACCGAAGCTGCTGCTGCCGGATTCTTCCTCATCCGACGAACGAATTCTAACAGGATCGGACGATTTTTTGAGCGCCTTTTCCGCCAGCGGTGATGTAAGTATCTGCCGTAAGTCGTTACCAACCCGTTTACCGACTTTTCATCCACCGTTCCCCCTTTATACCCGCGCCTAATTATGGCGGTAAACGATCAAATCAATAATTTGCAAGCATACCCGGCACGGGATCGTAAGCTGGCTGGCGAGCCAGCGGATTACGCACCAGCGCGTCGCTTTAATGCGGACAAATCAATCTGACAGTCTCGCCGTCGCACACGGCTCTGGTGGGGTGCGTACGTTTGAGTGAAAATCGCAATTTACGATCCAACTGTCGCCGTCACCGTTTGGAAGGCACGGCATAATGCACCGTGAGGTGGAAGGCCGGGGAACAAAAAAAAACAAAAAAAAGCGCGCACACACATCGCTCCCTTCCTTTTCGAACAACATTAATCTGCAAACGATGAAAGATCACTGGGAAGAGAGAAAGACCCGTATTTAAGTGTGACACAGTGATGCAAAACATCGTCGCAAAGGCGGCAGTGATGTAACGGTGAGTGCGCGATATACACGACCAAGTTCGGGCTCCGCATTCGTGGAGAGTACGTCAGTTTTGTAACGACGGGTATCGTTGCAATCTGCGGCCCCCGTCCAGACCAGGGGCAGCATTATTGGATGTCGCAAGGAGCATCGTGGCGCATCGCTTGTCACACGGTTCGTCTCCGCCTCGCCGTAACGAACGCCTTACCCGCCCACCGCCCACCGCCCAACGCACAAGTGCAAAAATTAATAGAGCACATACGGCGCCCCGCTCTCGTGCGGAAATGTGATGCAGGTTTCCAAATTTTCTTACCCCCACCCGGGGCGGGGTGCGCGGAATGCTGCGAACTGCGAAATGCGAAGCCAATTTAAATCGAACTCCATCGGAATTAATTGGCGGCCGCCGAAATAAAAATTATTTGATTTTGTAAACTTTCCACTTACACGGGAGTGAGTGGGGGAGAATAGAAATTGCCTTAATTATCTTCGGGAGGCGGTCTCGGCCCCTTCAAATCCGTTGATTACCGACTCTCGGACGCACATATTTCACCTGCTTCTTTCTGCTGGTTAATCACCCGCTTCGATCAGGATCATTAGCTGCGAATGTACAATCGAATGGCTGTCCGTGATAAATGACTCTTCTTGATTCGGAGAAACATTATGGCCAGCGGCACCGTCCACAGATCTGAGCAGGGTCTAGAGCAATCGGTGAAAGGATGAAACTTTCGTAGAATGTTAAACCAGCGATTTCAGCGATTAGATTTAATTAACCAAGCAATCGCATTCTATTAATTCGGTTTGAATATTTTCTACCCAACTGCTCTTCCTCCCCAAACGCATTTCCTTTCCGTTCTCTTGTTTAACGCACGCATAGTCGTCACTATCTATCCATGCCATCGGAGACTGCACGCTCTAAAATCATGTCCAGCGCCTTTGGTTATCCAATTTGGGTCTGTCAAAAAACACAAACTGTGTGAACTACTATCTCAAGAGGGTCAGTAGATTGAATCCAGTTTTAAAGTCTGAAACACCAGAAACTACACCAAGGACAGCTAGAGTGCCGGTAGATACCAAGCCCATGAGCTTAACCTTCAGCTCAACGCGAGAGCTGTTCTGGGGCGGTTGATAATAAGATTCCATTCGCGTCATAAATCCGACACAAAGGAAAGGCAAAAAACTGTACCACATATCCTTGAGCCGTGTGGCCAGGGGCGAGTTTAAGCATTCTACAAACTGGTACCACTCGGGTGCAGACAAGTCGGGGTAGATTCTGGCGGTATGGGGCAAGAGTTGACATATCGTTTTAATATCTCTCGCATGAGCAAAGTCGCGCGGCTGAAATCTTTTGATAGAAGTAGATTGATCGATGTACTAATTTCAACACAATTCAAACCGGATCATTGCGTTACGCGCGATTTGCATGCAATTTGCATCAAACGGGATATGACTAACGTTTCTATCCGTCCCACAGAATCCAACAAAAAAAAACCGGCAATCGCGCGTCATTTACCAAAGTTCGCAAACGGTGACGCAATAAGCCTTCGGTGCTGATTGGGTTCTGTGGCAAACACTTTCACATTCTGCCGATTGTGCAGCCACGCCGCTGTCGAAGGTTTCTCCGAGCCAAAATAATTTGAAACATTCCTTAGCATCGTACCGCGCCGCTGAAGGACACCTTTCCTGGGTATAATGATTGTGGATCGTTACCGCAAAAGTCGCGCTCGCAAACTTGCGGTCGTTTTTTGGTTTCATACGCAAACACAACTCGTGTTGCGTGTGGTCAGAAAAGCTTTCCTCTCGAAAGTGCCGATAGTATGGACCACCACCGCTTGACCTTCACACTGGAATCGGTGGGAGTGATACAGTGTTTTTTTTGTCTTAAGCAAAAACATGGTTTCCTGCAAGGGTGCTTCTTGTATGGTAAACAACATGACGCAAAACAACATGTTTAATAAATGCATGTGTTTGTCCTTCGCACGGTGTACTGGGGCTAGAGGTTAGATCTTACACATAAGACACATTCTGAGATAGTACTAATCATACGCTATATCATTATATTTCTCAGGACACCTGCAGCTTTGAAAAATATGCGTTCGATCATGACGGCACGGTTAAGTACAGCAACAAATTGCCTGCCCTTTCCCAGTTCACGCTCTGCATGTGGATGCGATTTACCAACCATACCGGTGACCACACCATCATCACCTACTCCGGTAAGTATCACCCAGTTCGCATCAATATGCCACAGAACGCAACGGCTGAGGCGTAAGAGATGATCGATTTGAATGCACTAGGCCGCTATGCTTTAACGCATGACGTCGATTCTTTGGCCGATTGCGCCAAGCGTGTCCTCACTTGCGTTATAAGTGGTTTACGATTACTCTCCTCCGCCTCCTCGTAATGACACTTTAGGGCCCGGCAAGTGGTAGTAGACCAGCGTCCGGAATTTTACGATTGCCTTCCTTCTGTTGCACTGCCTCCGCTGCATTCCGGCCGACGGTGAATGTCTGCCTCGTGCACAACTCGCGTAAGCATCACTGCACTCGTCTTACGCATGGTAAATGAAGTGTACACGGTCTGCATAAACGCAACGTGATACATGAAAATGCACCTTTCGCTTTCGCACGTTGTGTTCCACATAATAATGTCCTACAAAACAACCTGCTGCCTTTAATCGGCTTACGCATACGTTACGCGATTCCTGTCTATTCACACGCCAACCGGTACAGATTTGTTTTGTACAATTTTTGCTTTGTTTCCGTCTGCTTTTTTTCCTACAAAATATTCTTCAACGCGTTCTCCGATGATGGTTTTTTGGGCCGGCTGAAAAAAAAACACAAACATCAGTCGAAGATGAACCTCGTGAACTACAGCTCTGGATCTCCAACAGCATGGGCATGAGCTACATCAGTTTGGCCGTGCATGGCCAGTCACTCTTTAGGTAGGTACAATCTAAAAAGGTAGCAACCAATCACAACAACTATAAAGAAAAGAAAAACAAGTCTCCTGACAATGTAATTTTATGTAATCCCACCGAGCCGGAATATAACGACCTCCAGAAACCAAACGAAAAAATCCGAAGGGACCTACTAACGAAAGCGCATATTATCTCACCCAACCCGAAAACAGGTTGAACTATCCTTTCAAAATGCGAAAGTGGCACCACGCGTGTGCGTCATGGAATGGTAAAACCGGCGAATGGCAGCTGTGGATCAAATCGGAGCGTGTCGGACGCGGATTCCACAATCGGGTAAGTGTTTGGCTGCGTCTAGCCTTGAGACACTTTCGTGAGAGTGCGCGAGCGGCGTTCGAGTTAGTTCTGGAAGCAGGCTAAAATCGAGACACACACACACAAGTAAGAAAAAACGATAAACAATCTGTGCTTCTTTTCCTTTGGCCAACGGCGAAACGCGAAACGACGAAACTATGAAACCGTGGTATCCAACCGTGTGCATCCCCGCGTGTAGCTGGTAAATTACGAAATTAAACCCTACGGTACGCTGTTCTCTGGCGGTCCCTCCATCACCGGGCTAACCGACGTTGGTTTGCACTTCGAGCTGACGGCGGTGCAGGTATACAAGGTGGCACTGAGCGCAGGAAAGGCGCACCGCGATCACAAGCATCACCATGTGCACCATTTCGATCATAACGGCGGTGAGGTAACTTCGACCACCCCGCGGACCGCGGTGATGGTAAGTCGCGCTGCTTCCTTTTAGATACATTAACTGGAGCGATGGATTTGCGATGCTCAGCGTGCGCATTCGGACACTAATTAGAGCTTTTTTCTTGTTGTTGCTGTCGTCCATTCCTCGTCCACCGGTTAGCCTTCGCCTCAGCCAGCGAACCCGCTGCTAGCAAATGGTCAGATTCCGACGCGCGTCAAGATCAACCTCGCCACGAATGGCGCCCAGCAGAACAGCGGCACGCTGGGCATTCCGACCAAGGGTCTACCTTCGCAGCTCGTTGGCGGCTTCAGCCCATCCACCGGCACCGGTGCGACCGTTACGACAAACTTCGTGAACGGCCAATTCAGCACGGGCGTTCGCTTCCTACAGGAGCAACTCGTATCGACCAATGGCATCGGACAGTTCCCGCGTTCCAGTGGATCCGTTTCGTCCATCGGAAGCTCGACCGGTGCGTTTACCTTCCCCGATAACGCTGGCCCATCTGGTGGAGCTTACTCCATCGTCCAGCTTCCCACGGACACAACGGCCCGGAAGATTTTCAAACGGCAAACACAGGCCACAAAAGCTGCGACCGCATCGGACACGAAAACGAAGCGCGACCTGCTCCAGCTGCAGGACGGTTCGCTGCTGCAGAGCTCCGAGTACATCTTCGATGGGCTAGCCGAATTCGGGCTGCCGGATTTCAAAAACAAAGTCGGCCGCGAAACGGACATTGAGGACGAGATTCGCGAGCACGACAAAGAACCGGCCGAGGAGGAGGTGCGAGCGGTTATGAATATCTGCTCCAAGTGTGCGCCGGAACCGTTTGCCAAGGCGCTCGTGTTCGCCTGGAAGGACGCGGTCACGGAACTGGGTGGGGCACTGTCAGCCAAGGCGTCAACTCACTGTGGCCATTTCTAGGTCAAGGTTTCGCGACACGTAAACAGTATGGATATTTAAATACCTCAGTAAAACCCGTACATTATTAGTTGTATTTGCGACGCCATAGCCCAAAACTGAACAGGTGTACAATTGATGTATGCATAAACGTAATAAATGTATTATACTACCGATAAAATGTGGTGTGTTCTGGTTGTGGCATTCTCTTACCTTGCTCTTGTGAATGTGCTGATGTTGATATTCAGAGTCAAACTCGGGCTCACTGAAGTAACTCTGAAAATAAAAGTAAAGAAAATAGTTATATTGCGCTACTAACGTTTTCGTTAATTATGTGCGATGCTGAACTAGAAGTGTTAGCAATGAACTCTCCATAAGAATAAGTAAACCGTTTTGTTTGTTTTAATCCTTTCCAACATACAGTAAAACCACATTAGTACTGCAATGTTAGATGGCAATGTTCAATTCCCTAACATATTTTTTCACTTAATTTCATGTTGGTACTGTAGGAAAACGTATAGTACTCCCGTGAAAAGAGTACATATTACATAGAGTACATATTACTATTCTTTTCTCATTCTAAAATATCTATTGCTTCAGAATATTTGGTTGAAAAATTGCTTATGTAGTGCTTTTTAAATGTTACCATAAAAATTGAACTTATATGAATCGTTGAATTTCGATACAGTTTTTAGCTTTCAAGAATCGATGATAAAATTGACTAATGAGCGTGGAAATGTGTTTAAGTCCTCTGACATTTGAAAGTCTATTTTTGGTTTGATTTACTATCCCCAGCATAATAGGCATTCTACTTGCAAAATATTAATGATCATTTCAATTCAACGTACGCTTCCGTTAGGTTATGTTATTGAAGCAGAAAATGGTAGTAAAAACGGTAGTTACTGTTATTTATACCAATTTGCATTAACTTTTTCCATCAGTAGTAGAAATTAAAATGGAAAACATAGACGGAAAATAGATAGTATTTTTTAAATTGATTATGAATAGTTGATGCCTTTAAAATCATACAGTCCCATAATTACCTGCTCTTGATCCCACTGATTCGGCATGGCTGCCGGCTGCAGAGGTTGGGGAATGTTTTGTCCACCCGGCAGGACCTGCGGAGCACTGACTTCGTTGGATTCGAACAATCGTAGCACAGAACGATCCCGAATTTCTCGCAGGTGTGATCTACAAGTAAAAAAGCAATCGATAGATTGAAACATAACTCAAACAAAACTAACTCTTCGCTAAACTCTTTCCCTCTCCCCTTGTCCCTTACCTAACGTCCTCCAATTCGTAGAACATGTCCTTGCTGGAGTCGTGAATGTAAATCTTCACGTTCGGTCCCTCGAGGTACTGCATGGTTAGTTGACGCGGAAAGGAGCGCACGAAAAGAGCCCGCACCGTGTCGATGGACGTAATTTCGTTCGGCAGGAGTGCGCGTTTCGTTTCGGAGCGATACTGTAGAAACACCAGACCCAGCGGGCGTTCCAGCGTTTTCGACGGTGTCCTGACAACCGGCAACGAGGACCGCTGCTTGCCGCCCCGTCGAAAGCCGGTGCTGGCCGTTTCCGCCTCGGACATAATGCCAGGATCATCATCAAACAGTGGACCTTGGTTCGTCGGCGTGTAGACTCGCATCTGTGGGGTCTGTTTGGGAAGCAAGAGCGAACAGAAACAGGAAAACATAGAAGCACAGAAGCAAAAGCGATTGTTATTTGGATTCGCCTTGACCGTATGAAGGCCGGTGGTTGTGCTTACCTCAAAATCGAGCGATCGTTGAATGTTTGGGGGCTGCGTTTGGGCCTGATATTGCAGCATGTCGCCCCCGAGGGTGTGTCGCCGGGGATCTTCGCGGCTTCGAGCTGATCGTCGCCTATCATCGTTGGCTGCAAGTGAACGGCGCACGAGAGCAAACATAGAATCAGCAAAACTCGTTCGTGCTGGTAAAAGTCCATTAAACTATCCAATTTACCTTGATCGGTTGGTTGGTTCCTGTTGCTTTTATCATTTTGCCAGTCATCCTCTGCAAATCGATTGCGATGAAAATAAGAAGGGTAAACCGAGGGATTAAAGAAAGGGAAAAGTAAGACACGGTACGTTTTGGTTTGGCACAACTTCTCGATACACGGAGAACGGTTGTTCTACGCCCGGGCGGGTTGAGTTACTCAAGGTCAGAATGTTTTTTTTTTTTTTTACTTTGCGTAATAAATACGCAAACATCGGGTGTGACGACGAAGATTGATGAAAGAAGTGCAATTAACGGCCGAAGTGGTTGTGTCCCGGATGCAAGATTAGATTATGGTGTAATCAAATTCGCTGGCTGTTATTTTATTGTGGCCTTTTTAGCTGACAAAAGAATAACAGGTTACTATATGCAGGAAGCTACGGACTAAGACAACTAGAACAACTAGAATGTCCGACAATCTAATCGATCATAAAACAAACGTTTGCCATTTTCGCTCAGCATAGAAACGCGATATGTAGTTTTTTGTTTGTTTCATAAAAAAAGTGAAAGGATAGCGATGTTTCTGCACAATTAAAGCTAATTTGATCATGTATTATACAGATAAAACATTAACACAACATTTGATAAATCCAATGTTGCGCTAGTTTCAGGAAGATATTTTTGCAGAGCTTGTAATTCTGGATCATTTCAATAATTATTGAATAATTTGAAAAGCAATCTATACAAAAGTACACATCTATACAAAAGTATTTTAAACTACATACAGCGTTTCCAAAGGTAGAAGTAGGACATAATGAATATTTGGAATTGAGAAATAATTACTCCTTTTTTCATTTCAAGACACTTTCAATTGGGAAGAACCAGTCGTGATTATGAAAATAAGGCATATAAAATATAAAAATGAAAACTAACTATTTCCATAAACTAGATTTCAATATGATCATTCGCAAGCAGGATTGCAATTTTGCACAGAATTATTCGATTTAACTCATGCACTTTTAAATGGCCAGATAACAGAAAGCCAAACCTCACCAAATTACTCGATGGTCTTATCGATCAAGACTCGCTTCGATTAGGGTTGATTAAGGTTTGGCAAAAAAAAGAAGCATGTTAAATAATACCGGTAGGAACACATAGGGAAACCGAATCCAGTGGTATAGTTTAAAATGGAAGCCGTGTGTAAAATTATTCGAAACCTCCCCCCCCTCTTCCTATACTCCTCCTGTAATGTAAGGTGTTTCAGCACCTTCAAAAACATCAATCAATTTCGGCCTAAAAGTTGTCAAAAAGGTGCGGCTCATGCCCGTAGCCCGGTTCCTAATTGCTGTGTCAGTGTGTGTATGTATATCTGTCAAAGTGCATGTGTGTGTATTCATAGGCTCGAGAGGCTAGCATGGCACACTTATGTCGTCGTCCTCGCCTGTTGGAACGTAAAGATTATGTGGCTCATCTCCGCTGTAACAGCGGGCGAACCGAACATAGGGCCAGCTCGGTGCGAGGATGCGAGGAAAAGTTTCACACCGCCCCGTTAGCTGCTATAAATTATGCACCTTTCTGGTTGCCCCGTGGTGCGCCTGGCTGTCTGTGAGTAATAATGTATGGCTTGCGTTAGGGGGCGGAAGGTGGGAGACCCTTTTGCATGAGCGTGTCGTGTATGTGTGCGGTAGGCACTTGCACAAACCCCACCCTACGCAGCACGACGAACGGACTCGGTCGCACTCGGTCGCACTGTCGTCAGGACGCACTGTGGATGTGGGTGGACGCACCAAACCGGACCAAACCAATTTTCGCCGTTTTCGCATGGCGAAATCCCTACGCCTACTGCCTTTTGTCGTATTCTCTTGTCCCTTTAGGACTCCTCACGACGATGAAGAAACGAAGAAACGAATCGCTGGTGCACAAACGCATACAGCGAACACGGACGCATGGTGGGTTTTCGCACCGCAACGATAGGAACTACCCGGAAAACTCCCCGGAATCAGTAAATCTGCTACTACGTACCAGCTTCTCTTCCTTTGCGCTTCTTCTTCGACGTGCTGGACGACGACGACGTTGAGGACGAGCTTTTATCTTTGCTTTTCCACCGTATCAGCATCTTCACAGGCTTGACTTATTTTTGCGTTTCAATATTCGCTGTATTATTTACAGCTCTTTTCTTTCACTTTCGCCACTTCGGACTGCGTGTCAGCGGACAGCCAGGTGTGAAGCGCAAAAAAAATCGGTCCGACCCCAGCCAGTGACGCTGGGAGGATTTTTAGTCAATTACGGGAGGATTAGGACTGTTTCGTCAATATCTGCTTTACGACTATAACCGCAGATTACTACGATTGCTCCTTAAACTAACCACACACAGTTTCTTCGTCTGCCGTAGCAGTTAGTGCTGCTACTGTGAACCAGCGTCACATCCGCGAATATCACACGCACCTACACCAACAAAACGGATCGTTCTCACACAATCTCAACGCGCACATACACACTCACTCACATCACGGTCGCTTTCGGGGAGAGAGAGAGAGAGAGAGAGAGAGAGAGTAGCCGTTTCGTCCTAATCGTGGTAAGCAGAGGAAATGGTGTTACCACCTGATGTACGGGGCCGGGCACATGGCGGTTCTTCGACAACGAGTTTTATCGAGGGTTTGCGCCCCTATGTTTGCATCACTTCCGCCCAATCGAACCACGAACGTGACGGTGTTCTTTTTTAGCCTGTTCGAGGCACTTCCACTTCCTGTGCTGCACTTCTTCGCGGGATATCCTACACGTATATGTATATATGTATATTTATATATATATATATATCGCCTACCGGTTCGTCTTCCTGGCGTTACGTTAAAGCCTACAGAAACTAAGTCAACTCGTACTTCGATGGTCACAGTATCGGGAAAGAATGTTTCGGGATCGAGAGCTCGAACTACACTATAGAGTTGTGCTGGCGACAGGGGAGGACACCGAGCGTTGTCGGATTTATCTTAGGTCAGCAGCAGCAGCAGCAGCACACCCATCCATCGGACGCTCAACGCAATGCTCTCTCACATACCAGACTTTAACCTCACGAACCCGTGAATCGGATACATTTTGCGGTTTCCGCTTTGGATCTGCGTTTCTCGGCTACACCAGCACAATCAATCGTGCGGCATTTTTAACCGTCTTAAATTTCCTCTGCACGGACACACTACACGCAAAGGGAACGATCCCTCGGGAGAGGGCACACTGCACTGAATTCCCACAAATTTAGAACCGTTCTGGTGTCGCTTCTGGTGTTGGTACCCTGAACGATGGCTCTAACGCACCAGTAGCCTTTCGAGGTACGATAATTCAGTGAAAAGATCCACCCTATTGCGACGGAAACTCCGATATTACGGAAAATCTTCACCGTCCATCTCTCCTTTTCGGCTCTGTTTCCTAACACTGGCAAAACTGATTTCTCTTCTATCGCAGCAGCGAAAACACCCGAACATGTCCTGTGCGCATGCTCCGACAGCATGATGTTTTCGGAGCAGGAAAAAACGTATATGCTCACTAACATCGATAACGAGAACGCATGTCGCAGGCTACTAGGACGGTACGGTGACTATCCATCCTGAACGATTCCTCCTACAGCAGAGAGCCGATTGAATAGAGAAACCAAAAACGTTAACAACCAACCACAAGCTGCTCATTACTTCATTGTTGTGATTAAATGAATAATCCGATTGCTTCGTAAAAGTTGTACATAAAATTCAGTGCAAAATGTGTACGTAAATAAACCCCATGTTTGTCTTTTACTTTTCTTCTCTCTACCACTATTGGTGTAACAAAATCTCCTATAACTACTCTGCAGTCGGTTAATCCAATTCAAATTCGGATCGGCAAACCGTGTCCGGATCGAAAACTTGAATTTCATTTGAGGTCATACAACTGTGGTCAAGCTACCTTTGAACTTGAAATTTTAATGGCTGGATATGAAAATATAACACTAAATCTGAAATGTGAAAATTTGTACAGAATTACCGCCCCACCCGAACGGTTCGATCCGGATTATTTTTTGAATGAACCGTCGGAGGATTGTTTTTTAATTGGGATAATTGGGATTGGGATTTGAAATTTCATATTCAGGCGATTTTGATATCTTAAAGAGATTTTTAAATTGTAGTTCCACCCGAAAAAATGACAAACTTCATATTTTGAAATAAAAATTGCGCCAATGGAATGGGGTTTTGCACAAATAGTTTACAAATAATATTTTCTTTTTCGATACGATTTTGGAGACAGTTTGAATTGAATCACCTTTATTAACAATCCTTTATTTTCGACTATTAGGAGTCGTCGTTCTGGTGTTCTCTAAAATGCATTGCAGAAAGTTTTGCCAACCACGCACCTAATAATTGCTGAACGATTGACCTGAACGCGAAGCAATTCGAGAAGTACACACGACAAGACTCGAGATTTTGTTATCGTTGTTTCCTCGACATCAAACAATTTTAAATACAAATAAATTGTGTCCATTATTCAATCCAAGTAGTAGTTTCATCTTTTACTAGCTTAAAAAATGTCACAGCATAAGGGTTTTTTTTATGAGAAATAACACGTTCCAACAATAACCTTACCTTCTTTTAGAAATAAAAACTAGTGAAACAAAAACAAGTTGTTAGCTGATAACATAACTCAAACATTGCCGTACTAATCGTAGTTATTAGCTCACACAATCACAAGTTAGCGCGCGTTGCTGATGGTGATGTACGAAATTTAGTTACCAAAACATGTACGTAAAACGATGTTCGACAGATTATGTCCGATACGTAGTTACACTATAAACGGGTGATAGAAAATCCACACAGGGCATTCTACGTGTAACGTGTAGCGTGGATGGTGGGATTCACTGTCGACGAGTGGCAATAAAATCAAAACAAGCATTTTCAAGCGGATCCAGTGTGTCGTAAAACTTTATTTTAAAATTTACAAAAGTAGATGTATACAAATGTATTTATGACTATGCATACATGTTACGTGTATAATAATATAATGTATATATATATGAGCGCACTATATAAAATGGTTTAGCAAATCTCTATATGCCCGTGTATATAGATACTCTAATAGGATTCAAAAGGTTGCTTCTTGTTAGCTAGCGTTTGTGTTTGTGGTGTTTGCTATACACGCGTCCACCAGCGTTCAATTTAGAATACTGTATTGCTTTTTGCACTGCTATCACGAACTGCTTATGGAAAAAAAGGAATATTTTGCGGTTGCTATCGGCGCTATACACGCACCTCTAAAACCCGCGTGGCCATTTGTGAAATCTCTCAGCATTGCGTAGTTCTGTACTGGATACCTGTGAAACGAACGAACGGAATGAAAGGACAGGAAGATATGGAAAGGGGAGGGTTGTTGAAATGGACAAAAAAGAAAATTAAACAGGAGCGTCAATTACGTTAAGCCGGATGCTTTACGGTAAGTTTCACATATAAAAAAAATGACAACATCGAAAAAAATAGCATAAAAGCAAAGGGCATAGAATCAGATGGAAGAAAGAAATAGTTATTCCAAATATTAAAAACAAAAAACATGGCTAATGAAAGTTTTAATTTCACTGCCGGATTCTCCTTAAAGCAATCCACAATTAATGATTGTTTGAAAGGACAAAAGAAACTTGAAAAACACAGACCGAACCCAAGAGACATTTTTTATAAATAAATAATCCAAATAAATAAATACCACACACTTATAACATGAGAACCTGAATAAGCAAACTAGTGAATAAAGCATGTTAAATGTAAAATAGGTTATACAAAACAAAACACACACGTTCATAAATTAGTTATAAAGGAAGCGATATGCGATGTGATATCAAGTGAACTAAAAAAATCTTAGCGGTACGGGGCGACACACAACACACCCAACATCGAAAGACGGCGGCTGCGGCAAGCTTACTTTTGCTGCTGCTGCTTCTGCTGCTGGCTGATGCTGCTAAAAGCTCCAGGCATTGTAAAGCATATTAAAGTGAACCAATTCCAAATGTTAGTAGCCCTGCAAGTGTAACAAAGAAAACAGAGATACCATTACCAACACTTACACTCCTACCGAATCTAAGCCCACAAAAAAAGACAACACTACAACACCATACCCGGTGAGCTTGGAGGAAATGCTTTCAAATCGTTGTTACAAACAGTGTAGGTGTAGGAGATAAAATGTATTAACAATCCATACGCTATTTGCTTACCATCCGGAGCACCACGAATGTTAACGTAGTCGGCTTCATCGTGGCCAGGTTTGCTGGAAAACGTGACCCTTCGCAAGGTGGAGGGAGCCGACGTTTGCACCGATCGGACACCGTTCGTATCCGCCGCATTCACATTCATCTGCACCATCTTTTTGTTCACGAACGCGTAGATATTTTCAATATTGCGTTCATGCTGGTTTTGGCGGACAGTCGCAGTTCGGGGTTGATGATCGTTCGGTACCGCTGCAACGCGCGTATAGTTAGCCGCTCGAGGCCCACTGTTTAGGCTCTGTACCCGTTGCACGCGGTACTGCGGCTGCTGCTGCTGCTGTTGCTGCTGTTGCTGTTGCTGGCGGTCGATAGGAAACGTTCCACTTGGAACGATTTTCGTTGTCGGACGAACGTTCGAGCTCTGGTATATCGGTTCGGTTTGGTTGGAGTGAACGCTCGTTTTGCTGCTGTTCCGTATCGAACGTCGACAGAAGTCGTATATTCGATGCAATATTTGCTCGCGATCGAGTGTTTCCGATGCGCGGCGCACCGGCGTGGATTGAGTCGATAGCGGGGAAGACACGTACAACGGTCGCAAGCGACCATAGGTAGCGTGCAGTCCGGATACATCCTCCTGCATGCTGCTGTACGATCGACGATCCTGTGGTTGACCACCCAAGCGGTAATAACCGATTCGACCGTACATTAGTTCGGCGTTTCGACGTAAGTTATCGGGTGTCTGCTCGTAGATGTGATACCCGTTATCCACCGTCGAACGGAATCCCGAATCCAACTCATCCTGCACCGTCATCATTGGCGTCTCACGCAGTGGCTCCGAGTAGAGCGGGGCGACAGTATGCGTAGATCCCCCATAGAACCGATGGTCCGGACGCAAACGGACTGTCTGATAGGCATCGCGCTGTTGATGCTGCTGTTTGCTTCTAGCAACCGCCGACGCATTTAGTGGTAATGCGTTACCCCCCTGCCAGCTGCCAGGTCGTTGTGGGACCGAAGTCACATGACCGCCAGCAGCTTGTTGCTGCTGCCCGCGGGTTCCATTCGCGGCGAGATTTACTTGCACACCCGCATTTTTCATCCCACGCTTAAACGAATCGACCGTCGATACCGAACGGTTGGCAAAGTGCGTCCGGAGCTTGGGCCGATCGAAATCATTCACGGACTGTGGTCGTCGAACGGTGTCCACTGCGTGATGCTGTTGCTGTTGTTGATTTCTCTGCTCATCGAGCAGTTGTTTAAAATTAACCTTTGGTTTAGCATCCGCTGTGGCGAATCGTTTGTTGGGCGTACCATTAAAGCTGCCGAAGCGTACTGTAGCACGTGATGAGGGTGTCTGCGAGCTGAAAAGCACCGGCGTGGACGAGCGAACGAACATTGTCGAGTAGGCGGGATCGTGCGGGGATTTCGGGGCGAAAAGGCCGTTCCGAAAGAGACGCGTCAGAACCGAGGGACGGACCGGCGAAGGTGCACTGCTGGCGGAGATTCCGGACAAACGGTTTGTGTCTTGTTTTCCTCCCTGCGGTTTGGCCGGAACCAACGACAGACCTTTGCTCTGCAGGTACTTCCGAAAGTCGGCGCTCTTTACCGTATTGGAGAAGGATTTCTTCACCTCCTCGGCAAAGGACGGCTTTCGGCCGTCCGGTTGATCTTTGACCGGTGAAACATTCTGTCGCTTTTCACAAGCCGCAGAACCCATCGTGGGGCTATCGTCGGCATCCTTCCTTTCCTCGCTGTCATCCGTCCGTTCGGCGATCGTGTCGATGTCATCTTGCGAGCCAAATTCCACCTTCCGAAAGCGACTATCAAACTTGAGCGCATTCTGAACGACTTCATTCGAATCGTACAGTGATTCTTCCGCTTCAGCCGATCCGATACGCACTTTTAGCTCCGTGTAATCACGTCTTGCCCTCGGTGTGGGTTTTGGAATGCCTTTGGTGTATCCCAGAGTTGGCAACGGCTTAATTCGACTATTGCTAGTATTGTTGTTGTTGTTGTTTCTATCGTTCTGTTTGTAAACTGCTCGCGGAGCCGGAATCGGCGGTCTTACCGGTCGCACAGACGAAACCGATGGCCTATCACCACCATCACAAACATCGCCGTCCACGATAACTACGTCACGCACAACACGCCCTTTCGCTTTGATTGCGTTCAATTTTTGGATTACACTTTTATCATAATTGAGCTGCTTATCGGGATTTTTTATGTACGTTTTGACATACTTTGATTGCCGCAGTATTTCTTCCTTTGTTATGAAAACGCTATCGTCGTCATGATCGTCGCTTACGTCAGCATCGTTACCAGCGTTGTTGTTGTGGCCTACCGCGCTTTCAATCACGATCGCATTCGTTGGAAAATGTTTATCGCGCGCGCTGGTCTCGGATGGCTGTCGGGGTCGCACACGGAACTCAAACTCGCATTGCTCATCGCCGCCGATTTTGAACGGGTTCTTTTTGTCTAATATTTCTTCGCCCTCGATGAACTTGCGCAGCGTATCGTCGGCGGCGGTGCCGGCTGGTGTAGATATCATAAATTGAACACACTTCTGCTGTCTACCTTTCGTCGTTTCATGGTCATCCGATAGGGGTGACTCTGCCGTCGTAGTGCTGGTACTGTCGGATTCGTTTGGTGGCGATTGTACAGTCGCATCGAGCAATACATTTTCCTTCGTGTCGTTTTGCTGCTTTTGTGCCTCCTTTTCGGGTTCTTGCGAGTCGGCTGATGATGTTGCGGTTACAATTTCTGCGCAATTCAATAACGGAGCTGCACCAGAACGCGGCGTTTCATCGTCAGACATTTTCTTACACACTGACGGCGGATATATTCTGAGGATTGCAAGCGGTTAGTTAAAGTTGGTTAGATAATGATGATGATACGTGCGGCAATCGATAAAATCCCGGCCGCGCGTGTTGCGGTGGAAAGGCTTGCAAACGGGCTTACCTTTACTTTGCGTAATATGCGTCCAGCGTAGCGTCTGCAGCGAATCTTGAAAGTTAATAGCACGTACATTCTACACGGGAGGGTGAGCGTTTTTTCTTCCACAACATTTGACTCGCATAAAACCGTACTACGATGCACAAAACCTTATCAGCAACAGAACGAACGAGTTTGTTTTTTGCTAAAATAAAGTCTAACGAAAAATAAATAAACCATTTCCGATAACCCACCTCCCACTTTTGCTGCTATCTCTATCTGACAGACACTGTTATACACAACATTTGCGCACACTCTCCCCACGCGTCTCTTTTACCGTGTTGACGATTGCACAAGAAGTGAAGCTCTATTTAGAGCTCTAGGAAATGTGAGAACGAAATATTTTTATTTTGAAGGAAATTTTGATTGATATTGACAATTCTACTAAATTAATTTTTATTTGTCATTAGAGCCGAATCGGTCAGTGGATTAGAATCCATTCCATGTATAACAAAATACACATATGATTTTTTTGTTGTTGAATAATAAACATTGTTAGATAATGTCCGAAGTTAAATCCTAGATGAATATAATCTCCCTCAAATACGTGATATAAATTTTCTTTCAATGAATAGATACGTTATAACTAATTTATATAATATTTCGGCAGAGGATTTGAAATAAATAAAAACGAATAATTTATAGAATCAAAAAAATAAATAATTCAAATAAATAAAATCTAGTATGACAGCTCAATAGTAAAAAATTCACCTCAAAGTAGCAGTTCCAAAGCATTGTGATGAATGTACCGTTTGGAATATTAGCTGATATTTTACAGTTTTCTATCAATAGCAATAAACAAGAATATTTTTTGCGATTATGAGGACATATCAAGCACAGAGATGAGTTTATTGCGACTCATGTAAATCGATATGAGGAATTATAACTCACATAATACAAATTGTTATACACTGTGAAATTTACGAAAATTATTTATTACATTGCAATGTAAAAATCGCAAAAACATTTTTTTTGTTTCAATAAATTATGTTCATCCACCCGATTCACTCCTACCAGCTTGTAGGCCTAAACAACGCTTCATGAGAAACGTCAAAAAGCCAAGGTTTTACACTACCGCGGTATGACACGATTCCATCGCCAAGCGGTTATGAAAAATTGGAGCAATTGCAATATGTGCAGCTGGTGGGTCGGTGGGGTCGTTATTAATTGATATTGCGCTTCGTTTACGTCATTTCCTCGGTGCGTTAGCACAGTCACATATTGTTATGTCAGACCAATTAGAGCACCGTTTTTTTTTTCTAGCACGGTTCGTCGCCGCTCGAGAAAGGTTTCTTTCGTGGAGGGACAGCAGGGTTTCACATACAGAACACAACTGAAACAAACCACATTTCTACACATGCTTTTGCTTTACTGCTGTTGATAGTAGGTTTGGCTAAAAGTTTTAATAAGATTAACTTACAACATCAAACTCCCTGCTCACAAATACTTTCCTATTAATATAACATAGTAATTTTGTTCTATTATGAGATATTGAACCTCACCGGATATAGGAGTCTAGCCAGAGGTTATATGGTCGAATGGACTAAAAATACGTCTACGATGTAATCGCATAAACGCGTGACCCTCGACTCATGTTCAGTCATTTTTAATGCAGGTGAGGAGAGAAGAAATATAAAAAAACAAGTCTAATAATTGATCATATTGTCTCAGATAATACTTGTTGTAGTTCCATCTGTTACTCTTTCTTTGTAAATAATAGGAGTAGGTGTTTTCTACATAGTTTAAAAACCGACTACGCTCCCAATCGTTTGATCATACCCTCCCATCAACACCACCTCTTCAGCCATAAACTATTATAGTAAAACCTGTTCCCAAAGTATGGTTATGATAATGCAGTTTCGTTTGCAGAGTTTTCAACTCAATATGTTCGAGACACAGTCTTTACGAGAAAGGTGGTATAACTAATAATTCGACACAAACAGGGCTTCTGTCTGTCAAACTTCCAAAATAGAAGTTCTTGGAATGTCTGTGCATGGTTGATAAGTGTGCTGATGCTTTCCCTACGTGCCTATGTGTTAACTTTTCAGCTACACTTAGCGCCGGATGATGATGACTAGAACCAGTAAAATATTTCCTTCAAATCACATGCTTTGCCAGCGCCCCACCTCAACTACCATATGGCCCTCAAAACGCTTATATTAATGGAAGAGTTCGTCGTGTGGGTCTATTCATCGGCTACGAATAACTTTAATTTGTTCTTTGTTTGTTTGCTTGCTTGCTTGAAAACAGTGACGATGTTATGCATCTCTCTAATTTATACGAGTAAAATATTTTTGTCCGCTAAGAAAACGATTCAGTTACCTAGAATAGATTTAGCAAAGAATAGTATTTTGTATGCTAGATAGAGAGTAGATAGAGATATTGTCTGGAAGAAACTATGTGGATTCATTGACGGAAATCCTCCGAAAACTATGCTTAACTGTTGCATGAACTGTGCACTACGAACGGTAAACAAAACGTCTTAAACACGGCTACCGAATGGATTATTGTATCACGAACAAAGGCGCTACCTTGCCTAACAATATGCCGCTATCGTAATGAACGTTGCGTGTGGCGTGCGACTGTTATGTTTTTTTATCTGAGTTTGAAAATCGATAAAACCGTCGTAAGCCGAGTAAGCTAATGACGCGAATAATGTTTTTTGTGTGCCTTTTTCATCCATTCAAATCTGTTATCGTTGTTTTTCACGCCTTTTTCCACTCCTTTTCTTACCGTTTAGATTGGTATGTCACTGTGTGGTCCCGATGAGAGTGCCATTTTAGATAATGTCGACAGAGAACGTTGCGAAAAACTCGAGCAATCATTTGAAGTTTCATTAAACAATTTACGGAAGCTTGAAAGACAACGAGCAAATTAAATCCATATAATACAAATTTAATAATAATATACGTTTCTCATGATACTTACAATTTTCTGATGCCGCTTTCGCTGCTCTTCTTCCACGGGGCATCATCTGGTTCATACGGTAATGGTCCTTGTACGGGAAGCTCACTGAAATCAACGGTTGGCACTTCGCTGCTAGGTTCCTTGGCAAATGCGTTCTGTTTCTTCCCTCCCTCCGTCGATCCGGTTCCGATCGCTTGGCAGGTCATCAGCTCCTGCTCCAGATCGCTAACACGCGCCTTCAACTCGTTTCGATCGGTCAGCATCTCCTTCAGCTCAACCGTCGAGAACCGGGGACGTTCATCTTCGTTCACCCGGTTCGCGAGATCCTCGTTTTCTTTCTCGGCCAGACCTAGCTGCATACGTAGCGCCTTAATCTCATGATGCTGATCCTGAATTTGGGCCAAAAAGTCTGCTCGCTCCTCGCATAGCGTAATGATTTGATTGTGCGAAAGCTTTTGCCGCCTGCGGCTTTCACTCACCACTTTCTTCAAGCGGTCATTCTGGCTCGATAAACTTTCGATTTCGGCCATCTTTTCGCACAGCTCCATCTCCTTACGCTTTAGCTTTTCCTCGAGCTGAGAGAATTGGATTTTATATTCTGACTTTTTCAGCACGCCTGCTTCGGCATCCTGCGCATCGCCTCCGTTCGCGATGTTATCATTATTGCCACCAATTCGTGATCGCTCGTCAGATTGGGCGGTGTTTTCGCTGGCCGACTGTTCAATCCCTCGTTGCAGTTTACGGTTTTCTTCCTGCAGTTTATCGATCACTTTAAACAGTTCCTTCGCTTCAGTGCGCCACTGGTCTTCAATGGCTTCCAGTTCCTGTGTTGTTCACGGTGTATCATGGAAGTGGGAAAAAACAATGAAATTACTAGTATCCTTTTGCCATCCCCAACCAGTTTACCTTTTCGTATCGCGATCGTGATGCTGCTTTCTGTTCCTTTTCTGCTTCCAGCTGTGCGATTTTCTCCTGAAGCTCTTGCAAAGTACCATTTTCACTTTCATTTTGGCATGTTAGCGTTTCCATCAACTCCAACGCATTGACCACTTTCGTAATCAATCCGGAGACAGCATTCACCCCGTTTGCATCAATAATGGTTTCGAACTCTTTGCCAATTTCTAATGCTAGATCGTATACGTCCACTACCGTAAACTTTTCTGCTGCATTCATGTTGAGGCTCGCTCGAATACGATGGGTTTGTGGTGCACGATAAAGAAATTTCCACTTTTGCAAATCTGACTATGATTTTTTCCAAACAATAGAACGAATTGCTATCAAAATGCTCACCATGGTAATGATGGCGGACATCATGATTCTAATGAAAATGACAGTTTTCCGATTACCATTTTTCGTTACTATATTTATTTTAATCAAATTATATCATAATTTTATATTTTTTACACATTGATTCAACAACAATGTTGCAGAAAATCAAAATGAAAATTATGTTGTTACATTTATCTAGTTTTATAAAATGTCGTACTGTTTGACCTGTACGAAAACGTTATTAATTGCACTCTCATGTTTTTATAGCATAGATTTGAATAATCTACAAAATTTTTACAATCAATTCAAAGGTTCATTTTAGTTGATATTGTTATGCTCAAAGATTGTTTGCGCAACAAGTCGACGTATGCAGTATAAATTACACCTTGTACGAGGTAATGGTTTTCACACTTTGGTCTCGTTACCATTCTGTTTTGTTTTACATTGCCCAATCAGCCATACTGCGACCTTAGGTTATAGTGGAGTTCCAATACATTTTTTTTGTATGGAGGTGGTCGCAGTGTAATGACCGGTTCTTGGCTTTGCTATGTAACGCCAGGGAAAACGTAGCAAAAGTCGGGGCAACAACAGAAACCGTGAAAACTTT
>KI915086.1:6813-32165 GCA_000473445.2 Anopheles farauti
GTTCGTGAATTTTGGTTCAGTGGATTTTGTATAATTAATTTTTTCGTGAAAACGCTGTACAAACTCGTCCATAATTGGTGCACTTACCCTACGAACAGAGTTACTTTTCAAGCCGGTCGCTTTATCAAAATAGTTAAAGTCTTTAAACAGTTTAATAAACAAACCATTTTCATCTTTTATACTAAACTCTTCAGATTGTCGCTATAAGTGCCTGAATTTATGTATTCAAGTCATTTCAGGAGCAATACAAAAAGCCATGATTTAAAAAATTTCCATCAAACGTCCTTTTGGAGAGTTTTGTTATCTGGGAAATAGTTGCGTGGGTATAGCAAAGAAACTCTATGGGCATGCATCAACAATTTTCAAGTTTGAGATAAATGTGTAACATTGCCGTGCAGCGAAAACGTATTGGATAGTTTTAAATATGTTTTAAATGTTATTAATTTTATTAACAACAAATATTTTTTTTATCTTTATCTCTCTTTCTGCTAATAATGTCAGATCTTGAAAACGTTGTGTTTTTGTTCTCATCACCAGAGATAGAAACAATACCGCATTTTCCCGCCTATGGGCCAGGATATCTGTTTGCAGTTTTTAATGCTCTTCGTGCTTCTTGTTTCTTTGTGCGCTTGACTCATCGGAGACATACGTACCGAATATTCCTTTGCTACAATCCGCAATAGTTTAAACGTATCAACAGATACAAGAACCGAACATATGAACAAAAGATAAAAGAACTGATTCTGAAAACTCGGTATTGTATTCTATTCACGGTACCGGAACTGGACGGTAATGCTACTTTCGCTTTGGTGCACGCTGCGAATGGAACAACGGGTGCATGAGAAAAAACCATTTTGCTGTGAAAATAAGCATAATTCGGAGAACTTGCACGGAGCAATACTCGTGAGTATTAGAAAGTGTAATACCCCGTTTTGGGCCAGCCGAAAAAACGTATGGAAACAGTGGTGAGTGTGCGCTACGAAAACTAAGTCGAATAATCGTGACAGAAGTGTACCTTGCTATTCACTCGAAATTTCTCTAAAACTTCCCTGATGCCCCTTTTTGTATTGCTTACAGTACTGTGGTGCTTCTTCTGGCGGAACTTTAATAAGCTTGACCTAGTCGGATTGCCGGTTGGTCTGCATTCCTGCGTGTACGTGTCGAAGTTGCCAGAGCGCCGGTAAGAATCGTTCCGGTCATTTTCCATGATGGTCCCGTCTCCGGTAAAGTTAATGTGCGATTATAGCTCAGTTGTACTGATAAACGACACGCAAGAACCCCTGGCCGCCGCTGGGCAATCATCAAATAATGATTGCGAAAGAGCTGCAGGATCGCCCGGAAATAAAAATAGTGAAATGTTAGGTGGGATGGCGGCAGACTTCCACCAGATAATAACAGAGCAACATCCTAGTTCACGTGAGGGTGGTGTTGGTAATACCTCTATAGCCATCTTGGCGGGAAACAGATTGCAGATTCGTATTTACAAGGAAGTGCCATCCAAACGTAGCGTGCTGACGACTGAAATACGAAACAAGTTGGATGAGCTGTTTAAGGCTTGTGACGATGAGCATGCTGCTGGAGATTTGCAGTCAGCGGAAAGCGTTATACCTCAACACAGCGGCAGCTTAAACTATTCGTTGAAGGAAAATGTAACGCAGGAAAGCAGCAGTGAGAATAATGAAACTAAACGTAACGTAACGAACGTTATCAATCCGATACGCAAGACTTTCTCGAGAACATTCTCCTCCCCTCGTTTATCGGAAGATGTTCTTGTTCGCAATGAAAACGACAACAAGTATTACCTTGGTTCGGTGGTTCAACTAGATTCGCGAGAAGTTATTGTGCAGTATGCTGATCAAACGACACAACGGACAGCACTCTCCAATATAAAAATGCTCGACGGTACAGAAGTGAAAGTCGACGATGAGCAAGACTATCAGAATGAAAAGGAAATCATTGACACCGACATGTCCGCTTCAATCAAGGAGGAAATTACCGGCGAAATGTGCGAGCTACCCGAAGACCTCTACGGATCAATAAAAATAGAAACCATTTCGGAAATGTTCGATCCCATTGAAGGGGGACTCATCTCCACCGTTTCAATCAAAGAGGAAAGTATCACCGAATCGTTCATTCCAACAGCAAGAGAAATGGTCGTTTCCGGTAAAAATGCGGGTGAAAATGGCACATTCGTTCAAAAGTGTCGTATCTGCCAAGAAAACAGACCGACCGAACCCGTAATAGTTTGTAACACATGTGGATATTCATTCCATCCACTATGCGAGTCATGGGTAACGTACGGAAAGATGTCTGATACTCACACCAGCTGCGGAAGATGTAAGCCACCGATATCGATAGCACAATCTGCACAGAACAATGCTGCATCCTCGCAATCGGCCGATATGTCACCGTTCCTGGAAGTGCTGGATAATAATATTTGTCGCGTCTGCAATGAATGTATACCCAACGAACCATTAATAGTGTGCCACACTTGTGGCCATTCGTTCCATCCACTATGCGAATCGTGGGTAACGTACGGAGAGATGTCGAAGACCCATACCAGCTGTGGAAGATGTATGCCTCCAACATTGGCAACATCATCTTCACCGAGCAATACAGCACTCCTTTCATCGACGGATAACGCACCATCGGTCGGGATAATACCGGAGGAATTCACCCCACTCACAGAATTCAAGCAATTGCCGTACGATCTGTTAAAACTACAGTGGGACAAGAACCACACCGTGAACGTAGCCGGCCATTACTGCTACTGCGGCAATCGTGGTGAATGGGCGAAAGAGATGATCCAATGCAGACGCTGCCTCCAGTGGTTTCATGGAAAATGCATTCGCAGCTTACAGTTTCCAATCTTCCTTGGAGATACTTATTACGTATTTATTTGCTCTATCTGTAACCACGGACATGAATTTGTGCGTCGTCGGGAAGTCGATCTGCTCTATCTTATGCACCTTATTCTGTACAATCTTATAATTCATCATGGGCATCGGCTGTTTAGTCTCCGATTAGCGATTATACCATATATGTTGGATAATCTTCGCGCACTGCAACTACCAGAGCAGGTTTGGAAACTGCATGCATTCTCTTTGTCCCACATAACACACACACACACACTTACACATACGATCACAATCCCATCAACCTTTCCTGTGTCACGTTGGAATTTCAATTCGACGATATATTTAAATTTAATATTACTATTTTTTCCATTCCTGTTTTTATTTTTATTTTTCTTTAGTTTTTAACGATGTCCAGCGACGCATGGTTTGATTTAATTTCACAAGCCTTAAAGTCGCATCCAGATACGTTTGTTAACGGTAAGCAAGGACCACAGTTTGTTACATACTGGACGCTGCGTTCTTCATTGCCGCCTCCTTCCCAACCAATCGATTTACCCGTTTCAAAAGAAGTCATCGTAACAGAAACACTGCTGCTGGGCAAACAGGAAAACATAGGAAAATTGTGTCGTATTATTCCACGCTCGTAAGTGTTGCCATTTCTTTCCCGGTGTGGGAACGAAACGAATAAAATCAATGCAAGGTCATAAATCCATTATTGTTTTCTTCTTTTCAGAAACCTTCAGCGTAATTTTGTTAGCGATTCATCAACTCGCGAAAATATGAAAGGTGCGAAATATGGTTCAGTTTCGGTATCAATAGCGTATGATTTCAATCGAACAAAAATAATGTCTACTACCGCAAGTCCATCTTCATCTGTGGCACCAAAAAGTACATCATCAAAATCCACGATCAAACAAAACAAAAACAAACCCTCGAATTCCCAAACCCAAAAGAAGTCTCCGAAACGGTGTTGTCGACCGCTAAAGAAGCCTGCCAAAGCCAACAGCCAACCAATCAATCAACGTCTGCAAACTAAATCAAATAATGAAACGACAGGCGCCTTAAATAAGCGCAAACGCCGTGGTCGGCACCAACAGTCGAAAACAGCTAACACTCCTCTCGGAAACGGGTGTAATATGAAAATTGAGAATTCAACCGATTTATCCTCCGATGATGCTTCCGTGAGCACAAATAGTTCGCTTGGTTTTTTAATCCCGCTGTCAAACGACTTTGCGGGAACGAATAACCCTTTTTACGGCCAGGAGCAGCAGCCATCGAAGGTGCATCGCACAGTCAGGAAAAGTCGTCCGCGGAAGGGTGCTGCAAAAAGAGGACGTAGTCCATCCTCTGTAAATTGCAGTCTGCCAAATGGGAAGCGCCTAAAGAAGAATATGGTAATTCCGGTAAGAAATAATTCCCATATTTTTTTCGTTTATCATTTAAGCAGTTTGATGATGCCTGACTTTTTTAACAATGTTTTAACAATTAAACGTTGCTACCTTTCCAGAACTACTTCGTTATGTATATCGTTATAAGATTTACGAGACTATATTTACCAATCAAAACTGAGTCATAGTTTGATTAGAGAAAATGCTCTAGATATTACAAGTTTAAATACAAAATTAAAGTTCGCGTCGTTACCAAAAAATAAGGGTACTCCTAACATATAAAACATTCTCTTTCAAATCTACAATTAAGGTCATTCGATAGCGTACTCAGTTGGAGATGATAGCACAATAGTGACCAAAAATTAACAGTCACTTATTTTTTGATGGTGTTGACGTATTAAAGCCGTTTATCCATAGGTTAAAGAAATATTTACAATGTTATGTTCAGACAAAACTCATCATTGATGTTAATGGATTTGTTTTGTACAAATTTTGATTGGATTAATTAACGGATCGTTTTAAAACATTCACCAGCAATAGATCTATCTGCCATGATTTGGATGTAATAAATATACTTTGTTAAGTTAAAAATATGTTAAATATGTTAATCAGACAAGTAATTTGGCACACTATCAAACAGCTAGAATTATATTTTTTATCTAGAAGGTTTTTCTAACTGTTTTTTTTCATTTTTGATCTAAAAATTTTATTATATGCTATGTAACAATGTAACTATGTAAAACTAGATTGAGCAGACTGTCACAAAAAACATCGGCCACTACTGCAGTGCATTACTGCATGCTTTGTATTCGAAGATTGTATTAGATTAGTATAGGTGTATCGGCTTCTACTCGCATTTACCCATCTATTTACAAGTTACAATCTGTTTTGTTAAGTCTGGAAACAGTTTCGCTGGTTATTAAAATTTAAAAAAGCTTCGAACTACTCGAATGATATATGGTTGACATATGGAAGACTAATGTAAATGCTCCGATAATGATCAACAGGGTAATTCTCCGAAGTAATAGAATTTTAACTATAGTATCGAATACAATCTAATACACATTTTTGATACACATTAATGTGTATTCGATTGTATTTAAAGATCCATGTTAACGTTAGCCGTGGGATATGCCGGGTAAATTAATTTAGCATATTAAAATTTGTAGTAACTTAGTAAAAAATATCGAAATTTTCAACATTTTTTTAAATTTGTGGTTTCATTTACGTTTCAGCATCAGGATGCATGCCTGACGAGTGCTACGCCATTGGCTAAAATGGCGGTCGGCCAGTTACGAACGCTTGAGTCTTCGTCAGTTTACGGGCAACATCATAACAATCAGAACAACGGGAAAGACTCACAAATCAATTTTGCTTGTATAAGCAAAGCTCCGGTGTTGACCAAAAAAGCTGATAAACCCACCAACGATGACAGAATGGCAGATCGATTGCGCGGATCAAATAAACTGACAAGTCAACCGCCTTCAGTAGCTCCAGTATTGGTGGTAAAAGCTGAAGAACCAACTAACCGTGATAGAATCGCAGACCGGTTGCGCTTTCGGGGAGCAAATAAACTGAAATGTCTGCCGCTGGCTACGTTGGCAATGCCTTCTGATAAGGAGCAAAAACGCCGTGGTGGTCGCCAGCCGTCTGAAGGAGTATTAAATAAGAACGGCGGGGTGGACGAAGATCGTTGCTTGAGAAGCAATGGATGTTTTCCAGCATCGGAGTCTAGCAACGATAACCAATCGGGAGCATGTGATGAACAGCACGTCAGCAATCGCTTGAGGACTTTCTTGTGCCCCATCGATTTGGAACCAACGAAGGAGAAGGATAATTATGGGCAGATCGAAGTTGGTGTCTCCCGAGGCCTTTTAAACATTATTGGTAAACGAACTAATTTGTGCGGTAAAACTGAACATTTGCTTGTACGTAAGGAGCGCGAACAGCAGGATGAGTAAGGATGAATATGGCTTAATATTTACATTTTATTTGTTTTTCATGCTCGATGATTTCATTAATTGGTACGTTTAATATTCAAAGAATTTTATATTAAAAGCATTAATATTCTAAAGGGTCCAATCGTATTCAAAGGCTCAAATCTAATTCCAACGGTTGGAATCCTGTTCAAACTAGTATGATTTAAACTATTGGTTTTTTATTTGTCTTTAATTATTTCATAACTACGTTCATTATCGATCTATCAATATCGACACAAATAATTATCGATCTCATTGTTGACTTAGTACATTGAAACAAATACATTGAAATGGTTTAAAGTAAAAATACCTAGTCCCCGCAGAAACAACGCCGATAAAGAAACGTGTTAGTGTTGCGTTCCTTTTGTTTCGTTTTTAGAAAAGCAACCAACCAACTTCATCATATTTTTATGTTTTTATTATTCTAAGTGTTTACTATTAATTATAATTATTTTAAAACGATTATTTATCAACAGTTGTTACACAATCCTATAATAATATATTACAATTGTCCATAGAGTAACGTTCTATTATCATGTAGAGCAAATTTGTTGCTGATACTGTCGAATTCAAAAGCAATGGCTACAAAGCAAGCTTGCTGGCTAGCATAACGGGGTGGGACCTGAAATAGATCAAGCGCAATCATGGTTGTAAAGCTCCTGCAATGAACCGAGAATCCTAGAGCATGGTTCGTGACCATGCTATGCCCCATGTCCATGTCAACTTGTACTGGGGGGATGTGCAAAAGCAAGTTTGGCTTATTTATACTGCCTCAGTTAGCGCTTTAAATACCTCCTAACTTTTCCCTTTAGGAATTTCCTACCAGGGAAGACATTGACTAACAACGAGCGGTTGGTAATAAACTGTAATTTCTTTTACAGTTTTGAACCAAAAAGTACAAAAATGTTTTGGCAGGAATAGATTTGGTTTTAACCAGCATTGCAGATTGTTTCTATAGATCGCTAACGATATTAACTTAAGAAAATCAAATGCATGTAACTACGTGGAATTGCTCGACGATTACTAAGCTTGTTCTTTTTTTATCAAACACTTATCCTCAAAGATACTGTTTTTTTCCTGTCTTCATTATTCGAATACTGTAATCTCATGACGTAGTTAATAGTTAATACGTTTCTTTTAATTGTTCACTTTCCCTTGGATACCGATCAACAGGGTTGCTTCAAGGTTAAAACATCCCTGTCATAACAAAGAAAATAGTAAAAACATTAAAAAATATTTTTACTTGATCAATTAAAAGAGGAAATAAAGTGAGAGGTATTTGGCGCGAATTGTAAAACTTAAGGACTGAATCCACTGGGAGCTTCTATATCGTACCAAATTCGGATATAGATGTTCCTTTTACCTCCCACAAACAAACTGCCAATATGATGTGATAAGAGAAAGACGACGTCGACGGTATGATAGTTTGGCAGTAACGCTCGACGTAGCAGAATAACAGATATCCTAGTAGATTATGCTAAGGTGTTTCCGCAAGCGTGCATGTAAGTTGTACCCCGCGCAGAAGACTCAGTGATGACTGAATTATTAGGCTATTTGTTTCTAGAGATCTCTTTCCTCTTTTTCGCTAGTTGTGAATATTATCAAAATGTATAAATTAACTTAATCTGAACGTCTCGTGAAAGTGCAAAATGACGGTGGTAGAGAAAGTGGAAGAATGATTTGAGTGGTCTATATACAGTCGGTCATCGTTGAGTCCAAATGTTCTTACACAGGGATTAGTCAATGAAATTTAATTTTTTTGTGTAAGAGAAACGCTATATGCTAACATTAGCTTTAAATGAAATTTCAAAATGGACTGTCAATATTGCAAATAAGAGGCAGGAGTAGGTGTACAAAGCGTAACACAACACTTTTAGGTGAATCAAGCAGAAACATAGAACACTATGCAAAAGGTGTAACTCTATTGTACTGAAAGGAAGTGTTTATCGTCATCGTGTTATCGTGAGGCTAATTGTTCATCGTCGGTATATGCCTTGATTTGCCATAACACAAATCATAGAATCACAACCGGTGACCCTGTAAAACAATCTAATCTTTCCTAGTGAAATCAGCTGATCCAAACCAGATTGTGTCGCAAAGTTCCATACATTCATTACATATACAAACAACCCAACTGAAGTGATGAGAATAATTACTCGCGTTAATGCCTCAAACTCTAGCTAAAACAAATGAATGAAGAACAGAAAAGAAGCGTTAGTACGCTATACCTCTCGAATAAGTTGAGGTCAGCTCGATGCTGTATAATAATATAAAAAGAAATATAAAATCTATGAAATCTACTAAAATATTGGAGTTTATGTGTGTATATTTTCTTAAATACATATTAATGGTTTGTTATCACGCTGAGATGATTTTCATGAAGATTTCAAGTTTGCCGATTGTAATATGATGATGATGAAGTGTAAGTTTGCAAAATTATGTTATTTGTATAAATTGCGTTTTGATGATTATTTTTTTCAATACAAAAATAAATATTTGTTTGTAGATGCTATGAATTTATCATTAGTGTGGTACATAATCTAATATGGCTTTCTTGACCTCATACATAAAGTTTCAAGTTCTAGCTCATTTGGTTAGATGTTATTTTATTTATTTATTTTATAACATTTAATTGTTACTTTGCATTTAATTTTTATTTCCACTTGGACACACAACTTTACCAAATTAAAATCGATTGAAAATCATGTTTCCTCTTCATGAACTGCTCAAATTTGGGACAAATATTAATGAATGTTCCGTATCCGTAATGATACAGAAGACCATCCGTACAAATGATTATCGGTTTTACCCTCGACTTGACTCTAAATCGTCTCACGTTGTTTCCAGCTAGATAGATCTGTTCTTAACGTTATTTATCTTCTTCTTAATGGTACGGCATTGTATTTATTGTGCTGATCAATGAAATGGGCTTATACTATTAACATACTTATACATTGAATCGGGTTTTGCCTTTATTTCGTCAAAGTTATAAATTAACAAATAAAAATAAGACGCCGTTTAGTCCTAAGACTGACCTTAAGCTGCCTAGCGGCGTATCAGACATTTATTGTATTTTTACTCGTTTCTTAAAGCATAACTTTTTTTTATGTTCACTTGTATTATCCATAATTGCATGATATTGACTTGTATAATCCAATACTTAACGCCTTTTAGGGACCGGCATGCGAAAGCCTTTGCGTCGCGATTTAGCTTCGATGATCATGTTTGCTTGACGCTTAAGATAGCTTCTCGAAGGCACATCGCCCTCATCATCGGATAGCACGACAGTTGTGCCCTGACCGGGCGACGTAGAGGATATCTGTGTGGTCGTGCGGCCGGCTATCAGATTCATGTAGACAGGAGGATAAGCCGGTGGTTTCTCGCGATCTTCTGCTGGAGAAGACGTGGACAGGACACTACTGCCGGCAGCCGAAGCTGATGCACCTGGTCCTGGTGACAGTTGCTGTACGCCAGATCCCCCGGTAGACGATATTGGTGGAGTAGTTGATGAGACACCTGCCAAAGCCACTCCTGTCTCACCTTCATCCTCAGACAGTCCACTATCAACGTCGGCTGCTATTTGACCGCTAGCGATAAGTCCCAGTTTGATACGCTCCTCTAGCAGATTCCCAAGTTCCTCAACGGCGAGCTTACCGGAAGTGATATCTTTAAGTTCAGCTGGTTTTAATGGTGTTCGGCGGCCATAGGGGGATGCTGTATCAAGACTCTCCTCTATCTCGCGCAGCTTCAGCAGCAACTCAATCAATGCATCCTTAATGGTATCGAACACGTTGCGAGTATATTCGATCGCCTTGTCGCACTCTTCACGTCTCTGCTTCTGCTCCTCGATGGAGTTCTTAATCTTTTCCAGCTCTTCTTGGTTGCTGTGATGACATTAAATGAAAAAAGAAGTGTGTTAAAATTCATCGTAAGAAGAAAATTCTTCCAAATTTTAGTTAAAAGATCCATTATACATGGAACTGAAAATGCAAACAAAACGAATACATTACTAGGTTTGCTGTAGCCGGCAAGCATAACGTCCAGGCTAATTAAGCTGTAATCGTTAAAACACAATTTCTATAAAACAATAGATAACTTTGCAAACTTACACATCACTATCTTTAACATCGGCAAATTTGAATGCGTCCAGCTGTGCCTTCATCAACTCGCGCTGAGCCTCGAGCTGTTTCTTCTCATTTTCGGTCACCGTGCGTAAATAAGTGAGACGTGCCGAAGCTTCCCGTTGTGCTAAAAATCTATCGACCACCTCGCCGGCCGCACTCACGCCAGTCGCTTGCATTAGTTTTTTGAATTTTTGCTCCATCTCGGACGCCCCATCCTTATCGTGGAGGCTGCTTGCGTCATCTCCACCATCACCACCCCGTCCATGCTCGCCTGACCCAGACAATATGCTTTCCTGGTGGATGAGTGTCTTGCCCGAGGAGAAGATTTTCCGTTCAAGCCGTTCGAGCTCGAGCTTACGTTCCTCCACCTGACGCCGAAAATCTTGTGCTTGCTTTTCGCGCGCCTTATTAGAGTAGTGTGTCGTCTGTTCCTGACGCTGCAGAATCGTCTTGGTACTGTCACGCATTTGCACTGCCTCCTTGTGTACTTCTTCTAGTTTATTGACCTCCGCCTGCTGCTCTGTAATTGCCTGCTCTAGCTCCAGCAGAGAGCTCTCAAACTTCTCTGCGTCACGCATTAGTGAAGACTTGATACCTCGGTATTTCTTGCGTATGTGCTCAGCCTCCATCCACTGCACCGTGGTGCGGTGAATTTCATTTTCCAGCCGAGTAATAAGCTTTCGGTTAGCGTCTTCTTCGATAGTCTCGGGCGGATTGGAACCGTCACATTTGGCATCACGATAACCGACCAATGCCTGATATTGTTCGACTAGTTGCTTAAAGTGGCGCTCACGCTTCCGTATCCGATCCTCGGTTACGTCCGTCTGCTTATTCAGATCGATTACCTTCAGGTCAACGATGCGTAATGCGTCCGCCACAGATTTAGCACCAGGCGGCAACGGAACGCGACGCTTTATCTCCTGAACGTTCTTCTGAGCTTTGGCGCTTGTTGGGTTGTGTAGATAGGACAGCTTGTTCGTAAGGTCTCGCACTTCCTTCCTGAGTTCGGCCATCCGATCGTTCTGCGCCTTTTTCTTGTCGTTCCATTCTTCTGTATACGCTTTCTTTTGACCCTCAGCCAGCATTACCTTCTTCTTAAGCTCACCTATTCTCTTATTAGTGAGCGCAAGGTTTTCCGCATTCAAGATTGGTTTCGGTGTTGACATATTGTTACACAACTTAGTTGAATAAAATTATTCAAACAAATACACTTATTAGCTCTCGCCTACACGTTTCGTCGTCACTGTTATTGATTTAACAGTATGGGTGTTTTAGATTTCTCTGTTACCAATGGCAACGGTTGCTCCGGGTCGTTGCTTGGAATAGTGTACGAATTGGTAAAAACCTATTTGATATTTGTTTCTTTCAAATTGGCTAATCTAAATGTTGTTTATCATCAATTTGGATGTAGTAACACGTAATATAAAAATGGGTATTTTTTACAGCGAAACACACTTATACGAACTAATCTAGTGTTTAGTGGATATTGAAATCATCAGTAATTCTTCGATTACTTTTTGTAGCCATTAAAGACGTTTCGTATACGTTGTACCTTCAACTGCGTTATGCAAGGCATCTTAACAAATATGTTTTAATAATTTGCATTGTAATTTCCAAATAGCCTGGTTTTGGATAATCAGACACTTGCTAACTAATACATACAATGCGCAAAGTTATAGGGTTGTGACGCTTATTGCAAAAAAAAAATGACGATTATTGTTATGCATAATTAATTTGTTATTCAGTTTTCGATATGAGATTTTTACGTTGGATATTAGGCAGGATACAATAGTGCATGTTTACAATAAGCGGTCATCGAATGATTCCAACGCACAAGCTTAATTGTACAGGAATTGTCTAGAGATGTTATTTAAAAATTTAAATGACCATCAGTTTACCTGCGGTTTCATATTTAAGATTGCATAAAAAATGTAGGTTTGTCTGAAATCGACTATTTTTAGACTGATTTTTTTTACCACAGTTTTTGAGGATTATCTGTTTTTTATATATAAAAGAACGTTTATTGACAAATGAGAAGAGTTAAAAAAGGACAACACTTTAAAATACTTAAGAAATTAAGATTGACTAAGACAAAAACGCATGTCCGGTTACATTTGGTAAAGAAATACATTCATAAAAAAATAACTTCAATAGTCCAAGTGATCCAGTCTCACTAGCTCCTTTACCTTCACTCTCACACCAACTGCCACAGGAATGCCATGTACGAAAAATTTAATAAACAACGACTCTAAGCATTGAGCCAAACATTCCAAACACAAAATCATTGACCGTTGAAGAAAACGCTCCACTCCTCCTGCCTTGAAACGTTGCCTATGATTATAAGTGTATCAATTAGAAGTAGATCTGTACAATTTTAATGATGCTTGCCCAACCATGCAAATTATCGCGAGTTTTTATCATCGTTTCCGACGATGATATCACTCGAGTTAAACACTTGGTGGTGCATCACCGAGAAACGTTAGCTGAAAGCTGCATGTGTTACATTTTCTGGGACATTACTGTTCATTTATTGCTTATTAAACAATTAATAGTTCAAACTAACACTAAATTTCAAGGGGCAAAAGTACAATAGAAGTTTAAAAAAATTACTTTAAAATATGTATTAACAATAGTATTGATTGAATAACAAAAATTATCGTTCAACATTGGATTTACTATTGAGTAGGTCTGCAGCCTTTGCTATTGTTCAAGCGTTTGTAGGAAACAAACAATCCTGAACATATAAATCGTGTTGTTACCCTTGTTCAGCTGTCATAAAAATAGTGTGGTGGAATTTATGGTGGATAATTACTAAATAGCAAAAACTAAATAAGTATGGAATTTTAAAATTGTATTGTATTGGATTAAGTTATTTTGAATGTTGCTTCAGTTAAATTTAACTGTTATAATAAGACACAATATACGATGGCATTCGTCAGTAATTAAGTAATAATTATTAATATTTTAAATACATGATTGTAGAAATCATTCCATTGGTCGCTTTTAGTGACTATTGCAATCATCATGTTGGAAATTGATTTTAGCAGCAACATTTCCTACAAACATTTATCACAAATCTTCCAGCATTGTTCTATCTAGGGCTAAAGTATACAACATAGAATTTTACTTTTAAATTGAAGATCACGTAGATTGTGTTTAAAGCAGACAATCATTTAATACATCGGAAATTATTTGACCAATTTTATATTTTACATATTTATCCAATTTGTACAGAATGCGTATACTGTGTGTAAGCTAGTTTGAATTTTATTTATTTCTATGGTGTTGAAAATGTTTACTGGAAAGTTTAATGGCGTTGTTAAGAACAACCCTCTAGAGATAGGACAGAAGCTGTTGCGGAAATTTTGCAGGGTAAAACAACAGAAAGCTACAAAGCAAGAAAGGAACGAACTGTTACTATGCCCGAGTGAATTAAGTTAATACTAAAGCTCTGAAGATCTCGTGTATGACTACAGCGTAAGAGCAACGTTCAAAATAGGAATAATTGTGAAACAATTTAACCGAGAAATAAAGGTGATAATGGAACGCAACGCATAATTGTAATGCATTTCAATCGAAAACTAATCGAATCGAATCAAAGTTATGTTTGTTATAGTCTCTATCTAATCAAATCTAACAGTATGCATAAAATATATCATTACGCTGGATTTTAAGTTACTACGTTCGTGGATCAGTTGGTAGGAAGACGTCTAGAAAATAAAAACAAACATTTCTTTATTAATTTGCTCTGATGTGATATTAGCAGATATTTTTTTTCGAGGTCTACAAATACATTAGAAATTAGCGTTTATTATGAACACTCCAGATACCATGACGGAGGGTGACTTTCATATTTTACTTCTAATGTCTTAAGGCATACTACAAGCATATGTCGAATCGTCCCCTCGGGGTTATTATATAAAAAAATGCGAAATGATTTTGACACACAAACGTGTTTCGTACATCCCAATCGTTTCGAAGATAAAACGGAGGTATGGTATGGTACCAATAAGTAGAGCTGAAACTAAATGCGGAAATAGTGTACGGATCAATTATTTTGTGTCGTACAATTAGCATCGGGTACTAGAAATACAGTATTCAAAAATTTATATTCAATTTCTTTTCAGTACGCATTTTTGTACGGTTACATTTATATCTATAATTTCGGAACTCAACTGAAACGTATTCCCGCACGAAACGTTATAGCTACACTATTACAGGATTATTTATGTTAAGTATGTTTTTCTTCTTCTTCTCTTTGGCATAACGACCGAAGTCATACCTGCCGTTTTACCGGTTTACTAAACGATTTTACCCACCATAGCTGGTTAATTAATCCTCGCTAGAGGAAAACGGTTCGAATAGGATCATAGTGACGGATTCGTCGTGTGAATTATTTTGCGAATCAAGTTTCTTATACATTCTTGCATTCTATAATTATAAATCATGGGATGTCGCGGATGTCTCTGAAAGCTGGTTTAAGTATACGCTAAGTAGCTTAGATGAAGCAGGTGTGTATATTTTTGGTCTCACTCTGAGGCGTAGGAGGAAGGTGTAATATATGTACAATAATAATAATAATATTGCACATATAATAGACCTGGATAAAATATCTAAATTAACAAAATTTCAACAAATTTACAGAACTAGGTCAAAAATCTAGACCAATTATATCCAATACTATAAAATTTGCTCATTTTTCTGTCTTTATTGAGTGTTACGATGTACGGCTGAAGGGATTTTCAATTCTTGAGGAATATATAAAAGAGACATGAAAAGAGAGTGAGAGAGAGAGAGAAAGAGAGAGAGAGAGAGAGAGAGAGAGAGAGAGACAACGATTTTCTCTATTCGCAATACTTTTCGATCCTGAATTCTACCGTTTCCCAGACGGTGGTCCTATCGCGAAGAGAGATAAACATCAAAAGGACCTAAAAAATGCCTTAAACACGAAGGGTTCAAAGGACAACAAAGAATGCTAGACGTTAACGTCGCGGCCGAAGCGTTAAGGTTTTCAAATAAATTGCTACGCTTTTTCAGTTTGCTAATTTTTCAAAATTCTGGATTTCGATGCATAATTTCGCTGCTGTCTTGGTTAAACAGGTCGAACATTACATTCCATGTTGAAAATTTAATTCGCTTTACAATTGGAAACTTTCAACTGAAAATACGTGGAAGGTCCACCTATGTTGCTGCAGCACTCAACTATAGTATAATTCATTTTAAAACTTGATTTGCAGATTTAAATAACTTTATTCTACATAAGACATTGTAATGTGTGTTTTGGTTGATGTGTAAATATATAATATAATAATAAACCTTATATAATATATAATATAATAATAAACCTTACAAAGCACAGCATGTTTTGGAGGAATATTTAAGCTAGATAAGCAATATCTAAAATATATCAGTTAGTAATTATTTACCTCGTAACATTCAAAACTGTAAAATAAAACAAATTATAAGCAGAGGTTCCGAAAACTCAAGTACGATTGTTTTGAATTATAAAATTTAGCGTAGTCAGCAAAAAGTGCATAATCTTACAAACAATCGTGGGTGGTATATTTAGCGTGGACGTTCCCTAGTGCAAGTGCCAATAGTTAAATATGCAATATTGTTTCATTTCGCTTTTAACATTGCAGCAGAGGGAACGGTCGAAGTATTTGGTTCGCGATGAAAATGTAAATTATACGTATTATTATACGTATGTAAAAAAATGTAAAAACGTATTATTATACGTATGGGTCGTTGCGCATGAAATGAAGGGTAGCATGGTATATTTGCTGACTCATGGGTTTGTCTTACTACGCGAATGATGATCCTGAAAGTATTGACATTTTGTATGCATTTAAATTTCAATACTGATCATTTTGTTGTGATTCTTGTTTTCATTGGTCGGTTTATGAGATTGTCAAGCATTCCTGTTCGCCTGGCTGAAGGAACGTACCTTCTGAATTTCCGTTTGTGTGTGTGTGAGTGTGTGTCATTGGGTGTGAATTAATAAAATTATTATAATAATTTGTTTGTTTGAATGCAGCAAGATCGAAAGGCGCAAATTGGTTTTGGGTGATTGCTGCGTCTTTGATTTACATTTCTTTTCCTTTACTCCACTTTGTGTCCTGTTTCAAGCATTTCAAGTTTCAAGCAGACAAAAAACGCAACAAGCTTGTAATAAGCGTGGACTGCCGTTATACGTATTGCAAGCTCCTTGGCGTTTGGATTCGTCATTTAGATTTCTTGCGCTAGATATTGTGAGCTGCCTACAAGCGTACCAGACGCGAGACTGTCGTTACTGGGGAGGGCAATACGCCCGAAAGAGACGTCGTATGTGGTAGACGAATGCAGGTTGTCGTATGGTTATTTCCTTTTCTTTGTATTCGCAGCATCATCAAGCCAAACCCTAGAGCTGCGCTGGACATGGGAAACACAACCACACCACCTTTTTCACGGGATCTCAGAAACGGACGAAACAGCAGCTACAAGAAGGAAACGAAATGAAAATGTAATAGAAGAAAGAAAACAACGCCGGCGGAGTTAGATGTCGTTTATGGGCTAAGGTGAAAAAGGAGCAGGCACTATACCGTGCTGGGCCTGCGCGAGAGTGAGCAGGGACGTGCGCTCGAGTGTCGAGAGCAATTTTCATCTCTGATCGAGTCGAACGCTTCAAAAAGAGCCTTTTTCGACACACGGTGCAGACAATGGGAACGTAGACCTGAGCTAACCGTCAAAAGCGAATGAAAGCGTTGCGCCGTGTGTAAAAGCGAGATACATACACACTGGAACTATTTCCTGCAGAACATGCGGGTAAGGAAAGAGGGTGATAGAAGCAGCAGAGGAGAGAAAAAACCGGTTACTGCCATCGACCCCTGGCGCGCACGGTGGTTCCCTTCTTTGTAGACTGCTGGAAAGAGTACGTTGGTAACGACCAGAACCAAAAGAGAGACAACGAGCATAACGTCATCGCCGCACACAGTGGTTTTGTACGAAGGTGGTTGAGTTTTCGGTAAAGTTTTCAGAAAATTGTGAAACTCACCCTGCCCGTACCGGGGGAGCGCGGAACGCAACACACGCGCGCCTGTAGTTCTGATTAACTGCGCTAACTGCGTTATGTGCGCGTGTTTGAGTGTGTGAAGTTGTATGCTGCTCGAATCTAGCCTCTCGCGCGCACACTCTCCCCTGTTTTCTCTTCTTCATCCGCTTCGTCTCCTCTTCGTCGGTTTAGTCTGTTTATCCTAATTTATTCAATTTAGCAGAACATTTTATGTGCTTTAAAATCCGCATCGAGTCTCGAAACACTTTCTTTGTGGGTTTATTTAATCACTCATGACCTAACAATCGTAGTATAATCATTTAACCTTAATGCAAACTCGTGAAACAGCGAAACGCTATGGAGCAGATCGAACTGGACCCCGCTGCCAACTGCTCGAAAGCATATAAACTCGACGTGTAGCAGAAATCCTCGAAATCGCTCAACGGAATAAAAAAATAAGCACCGGCGCCATCTTGAACGTATTGTATACGCATGCACGCACACGACTGTGCGTAAGTGGCTTGGCGTTTCAACTTACTTTGGTTCTTTCTTTCTTTCTCTCTCTCTCTCTACTCTGTGGTGCGGCTGATCGAGCTCACTCTCCCTTTGGTATAAATGTTTTCCCATGTAGTGGTGTGCGTGTCGCGCGGGAAGTGACGGGAGAGAGTGTTTATCGAGCACAGTGGGATCGTTGCTACCGGCGTTGGCCAAGTTGTTCGGATAACTCGAGCAGTTTCGAGTACTATTCGAGTAGTTTGATTTCAACAGTCGAGCCTTGCGGACGTGCTGCGTCTGCGTCGTCCGTGTAAAGCTCAGTAACAGCACGGTCCTAGGGGCGAGGGATCGTTTTTTATTATTGTAGGTTTTAATTTATCTCGGTTTTTCTTTCAAAGTACTTATCATTCGACTGTGAGTCAATATATCCTCGCTCCATTCGTGCTAAATCCGTGAAATTTAATACGAGCCCACCATATTCCGTGCTGTTGTACGAGCCTCTATATCCCGATCGAGACGCTGCGGAACGTGATCTCTGTTAAGGACATCGGCGATTTCGTTGTTGTGGTTTGTGTGAGTGTGTGACCATCGTTGTAATGAAGATGTAAATCCCATAGTAAAGGATATGCCACCAGTAGGTCAGGTGCGGTGTTGTGCAGTAACACAATGGTCGTGCTAGCCTTCGTTACGGTCTAGCAGATTTAGAAGGAAAGAAAAACTCGTTCTCCGATCAATCCTGCCATTACGCAGCATCCACCGAGGGATTGCAAGTGTGCCCGGTACTACCATGAGTGCACAGAAAATGACAAAGTTGGGGAGGATAAACTTAAACGGCAGTTAAAGCAGTGGCAGATTCGCAATCAACCTCGATCAGAGATCCTTAACAGTCAACAGTCAACCTGCAGTAAACAAAGTCGCACGGGTAATTGAAGTGCTTTCGAGTGATGCTAAAATTGAAAAGGAAATGTAAGAAAAAACAAGTGGAAAGGTAGCAAATATCCGTTGTTGTATATTCCTTTGCGTGCTCGCTTTCATTGTGCCTTAGCTCTGTGATGTCTGCTGAGCATACGCGCGTGTGTGTATCTGTGTTTTTTTGCGTGCAATTCTTTTATTCTTGCTCTAAAGATTACTTCTAAATTAGTAGCCCCAAATAGCATGTGCAAAAATACCCTACCTATCTGCTTGACGTGAATGCAAATGGTCCATCGTGTTTAGCTCGATTATCGTCAGTGTTTCGTCTGCTTCTAGCTGATTGAGCGAGAATCTTATTTTCTGTCAGTTGCACGTCAGTGTTGTAGAGGAAGTGTGCGTGCGTGAATAAAAAAGCGTCACAGGACGGGAACTCATTCGTGTCGGGGTGGGCTTCTAACGTACGATTATTGTCCTTCACAAGCAGGATGAACCGATTGCAGTCGCTACCACCAGGCGGCGCTGCAGATGGCTTAAGCACTGCGCTCGAGTGCAAGGAAAGATCAATTTTATATTAAATGTGAGAGAGTTGTGGCATTTCATCATCGTTTCGTTACATAGGAATTATCAGCAGAAAAAAGAGATATATAGTGTGTGTGTGTGTATGTAACAAACATAAAAATCAATTAAATTGTAGTTTTTTAGTGTTTCTGAGTGTATATGAGTGTGAAAACGTGTTTGCCGACAGGTAGTTGAGTCGGTGGCGTTTGCATTTGTGTTCCGAGTACGTCTGCCGCCCCGGTCGCGTGTGGGCGCGACGCGATGTTTAACCGACGCAGAAACGATCGCAGGATTAAACCACTAAGCTGCTGGTAGAGAAGATCGCGGGCAAAGGCGTGAGTGGTGAGCGAGAGCGTGTGGGAGCGAAAGAGAACCCATCCGAGGGAGGGAGCCCCCCGTTCCGGTAGGAAAAAGGACTCTCCGTTATCGTGTTGCCGTGTGGCCGTGTGGTGGTTGGGGGAGGGAAATTTGTTTGGCCACCGGTCGCGCGGGGTCCCACCGAAATCGGTTACTTCCAAGCGAACGGATTAGGCCGATTCCTCTCTCTCTCTCTCTCGACCCGCATCGCTCGTTTGCAGTGAGAGGGAGGGAAACGGAGCGGTAGGCAAGATCGACTGCCCCAAGACTCTAGCATCCATCCAGCCTCCACGTGTCAACCACCAGTTGCTGCGCAACCACCGAGCAACGGCTGGGCCAACCTTCACAAACCCGCCCTTACAAACACACACACGCATGATGAAGATGGGAAGAAGCACGCGAAGGATACCGGGGGCCGCCATCGTATTCGTCGTTGTGCTGTGCGGACTCGTTTACAGTGCTTCCGGTAAGTGTTGTCTTTTTTTAATTTGAGGCATCGTAGATTGACAAATTATTACTCAATTTTGAATATTTTTTATATTTATCTGATCAACGGAATTATCTGAAACCAACAAACTATTTCAACTTCCATTGTTCAACGCCTCAGCCGCATCGTTTTCCCATAAATGCAATGCAAAACTTACTCTGACGGTTCATTATGTTCGTTATGCTTTTGCTTGCGGGCCACCATTTTGTCGATTGTTTAGAAACCTGTCTAGTATCGCCAGTCCGATAGAAGTAACGATAATGCACCGCACAACACAAGCAACGAGCGATCCATGGTGTTCTCGCCCAATACATCAAGGCAAAGCTGCTTCTTTCTCAATAGCTGCGCCATCTATCCTTCGATGCGGGTTCAAAGATGCACGTTTCGGACTAGGCTACTCTTGCATTAGAGTCTTTCGCTTTTGTTGTCCTCGAGCTCATAGGGTACTGGGTTGTTAGCAGTAGTGGTGAACCTATTGTCCCAAATCGCTATGTGTGTGTTTGTGAGGGACGACATACAAATCCAGCCTACTTTTTTGTCGATCGACCGTAAAAAGGATCTAAAACGGAAAAGCCATCAACCCAAATTTACCGTACCAGAAGGTTTTCTACTGATTCATGTCCAATATCCTCATCAATCGGTACATCTTTCGATACACACAAGGTTTTTGGCTTTGGCTGCTAGAAACGATGCGCCAGGTGTTAAGTTGTTTTCTCTTCTCCCACCGTTCGAAAGTGGTTTTATTGAGATCTGTGGTCATTTAATTTTCATTAAAAATACTTCCGGATCCAGCACTCCAGAGGCGAGATAAGTTGCATGTTATAAGCTGATTACCTCACGGCCATAGCATTTAAATCGGATTCATCAAACTGGTAACAGTCTTGATCGCTGTGAAATTTGATAATTGTAATCTTTATTGATACTCACGACTATCTTTGGTGAGAACTGCGTCCGATGTATTATAAAAATATTCATTATCCTAGACAACGCATCCTGGTTCGGTTTCGCTACACCCCGATTCAATCCAGTTCCTGTCTGCATCCGGCTTGTTGAACGGATTTTTTATTCTCTTTTTTTAAGTATCAAAAACTTATATAAGGATTTCCTTGTTGGTACAATTTACATCGTTTTACCTTTTTGATTATGCAAACAATTCTTTTTCACAGATCTTCAGCTTGTTTATTCTAGTTAAAAGCCTAGTCAAATCGTGCTATTTTATTGAAATTTTTACTTTAATTTATATTCTCAAATTTAAAATATGTATTAAGGTATACAATTGAATTACAATTGATCAATCTTTAAATAACACGGTATTCTTTCATTTACACTAACCAACAATGCAACAATACGCGTGTGACATGATAAGTGTTTCCTTTATATTATCTATTACATCGAATAGAACCTAATAAAATAACGCTCTGAATTATTCCGTCATGTACTAATTAAAACACGAACCCATATCTGCAATTGAGCTTTCAAATAAAAATCATTACAGAATAGGAAGATCTGACGATTCAACTTTTCATTGTTGCTCGATCGAATAAAAAATCCGTTGCTTGCGAAAGCTTGAATGATACTGTATGATTCCAAATTTTGGGATCAAGTTTGAACTTAAAGCTTAAGAATATGTTCCATCGATTGCAGTACATTGAAATATCCTTGACCGATACCAAACACAACAATCGAATTGAGGTAATTTACAATTCAATACAGTGATCATAAACAGTAGTTGTTGTAAAATTGTTACCACTGTTGTAATTGGTGCGTAAATGTTGTTTGTGAGCTTCAATTTTCTTCCCATTCCCATGAGCTTTAAAAAAACCGATCCATTAACTGGTCGTTTATTGTACTGGTTTTTTATGATCGTTCGTTACCATGCCAGCGGCATACAGAACTGTTGGTTTCTTCTGCTACAACAGCGTAACGTGAGATACAAATCAAACTCACTTCATACCTTCAAACTCCATACCATCATACCTTTATGTAGTTGAGAAGCTTGGACCGTATTGTGGCAGGCAGAATCCTTCGCAAGGAGTCACTAGTTCATTCTGAAAGCTGTAATTTTTACACTTCTCACATGCTAATTACATGCTAGAAGTTCAAAGCTATGGATATAATTTTTTGTAGGATTTTCAATAAAACTAGATGAGATGAGATGGGGTGTAGATTAGCTTAACCTAACCTGACTTAGAGATCAACAGACGTATTTATTACTATAAAAAAAAGTTAATGGCTAAAAAAAAGTTAATGGTTAAAAAAGTTAATACAACAGACGTATTTATTACTATAAAAAGAAAAAAATCATCGATCATATTCTTGCATTATTAAATTTTGATTTAAAAGAAGGCTTTATTCCAGCATATATATGTGTTTCACAAAATATTAAACATACAATATAGTTGTGTTTGAATTTGTATTTGTGTTGCAAAGCCTAATGGTGGATCGGAGGGCATTCTTCCTCCCTTTTCACTTATTTTTTCCAGAACGAGCTAAAAAATACTGTAAGTTTTTTATGTATTAATACAATATTTTTATGTGCAACATTTTGTTGCTTTATCGTTGGTGTTTTTAATTTATTCTGCAATTAGTGTAAAGTTTATTTTTTCAGCCCTTAACAGTTGTCTATTAGTAGAACCTTCTAATTCGTTCTTAATAAAACCTTTAAGGAGTAATTATGCTGAACCAAAGACGTAAGAATAGTGGCGTAAAATAAAAAATAAATTAATATCCTTCGAAAAATGGAAACTATAAAAATGGTTCTGATTGAACAATATTTTGCATAAACAGTCCAGTCGTTCAAGTTGAAAACTTACATTATATCCTCTTCTCTGCACGCAACAGTCTGCTGAAGCGCCCGTTACGTACTTATACGTACTTACACGAAAAACATACTCATTCACATGTGCCTGTGTGTGTATTGTATATTTGGTTCGTCGTTGTGCTGCCTACGTTGCTTTACTGAAACCTCTATTTCTGTGCTGTTTTGCTTCTGAGCTGCCTTTTCATCTTTCTGTTGCAGGCACGACATCATCTCGCGTTAAAAAGGGGGTGGGAGTGGGAGTGGAAGTGGGGAGAGAAACGGGAAGGCTGAAAACAGGTTCTCTCTAGGTGTCCAATTTGCTCCTCACTCCTGCCTCTAGCGTCGCCTCCTTTACCCACATACCCCGTTGCCCTATCATTGAACCGACCACCTTCGTTCTTCGTCGTTTATCTTCTCCTTCCACTTTCAAGTCGCTGCAGTGAAGAAAAAACCCGTATCCTGAACTCGCGAGTCTCAACACAAGAGATATAGCACATTCACACACACACGCACTCTCTCTCTCTCTCTCTCTCTCTCTCTCTCTCTCTCTCTCTCACACACACACACACACACACATATATATAAACGCTCAGGGCACAGCTATCCCCATATGTATGCTCGGCGGACAGAGGTGAATGGCGAAATCTGTCGTTTCTTCTTTGCCTTTTGCCGTCAGCAGCAGCAGCAATACCACAAACACGCCCAACTACACCAACACTAACACGAAACGATCTGTTCGACATTGGATATGCTTTTGTGTCCGAATGGTCGACGAAAATCTTTATGTTGGTCAAATATGTTGTTGTTGTTTTCCATATATTTTTCCCTTTTGGACGTAAAAAATATATCCTGCTCTGATTAGTTAACAGTTGTGTTCATCTAACATTTTATTTTCACCTTACTGACCGCAGAAAATTTATCAGAGGCTGGTGAAAGGGTCTGGTAGGCATCAGAAAATAATAGAGATTTTTTTAAACTTGAAAACTTTCAATATCTGCCAAAGACAACGATTTTCTCGCTTGTTGGTGAAGATTTGTTGGGCACCTAAGTTACCAACATAATACACAGCATTCATAATGTCCAACACTATGCCAGCACAAGCGTACTGGAAATAAAATTTCAATTACGTTTAATTTAAATACTACCAAAGGCAAGGAACCTCCTAACTTAGTTCGCCTTGTTCAGCAGTTCAAGCTGGTTCGATATGCAGATGGAGCTCAGTTTCCCAGAAACGCTCTGTCTGGTTCCCTCGGCTCTTCTCACTCTTCCCTACGCTGTCCGTCACGATTGTCTTCTCTATCTCTCCCTTCGTCTCATTTCTCTTTTTCTCTCTCTTTTTCTCTTTCTCTCTTTTTTCTCACTCTCTTTCTCTCTCTATCTCTCCAGTTATCGGCCCTCGCGTTCGGTAGGTTGACGCGGCACGGAAAAGGTGTTCATGGTAAAAGTCAAATGAGAAATAAAGTAAAATATGTAGGTCGCCGTTTGGATACTCTGTGTCGCGGGGCCCACGTACCAACCACCCAACTCCAACCTGCCGGTCACTTATTTCTTTTCTGCTCTTACTGTGGTTTGTGTTAAAAAAAAACTCGCTTTTTTGCAATCTAATGCTGGTTGCACTAGTCTTGTTTGCATGTTGTTTTGGCGACGTCTCTCGCACAATATGAGAAATAATGCCCGATCGATCGTACTGTTCTCCCCATTCCTTGTTTTGTCTTGTAAAGTGGGTTTTGCGCTGATATGAAAGTGGTATAGTTTGTTGTAGCTGAGTAGCGTACGGGATAGAAAGAAGCGATAGGAGGGAAACGGTATGAAAGAAAAAGCTGGGAAGAAATATCTCTTCCATTGGCACTTGAGAAGGCGAGCATATTTCGAAAGCTTGCCGAGGATCCCCTTTCGGCAAGGCTATATGTGGAGGGAAGTAAAATGGGTGCCAAGCGACGAGGGTTTGGCGTGTGCTTTTTTTGTTCGTTGAAGATACATCCGCCCACCTATGTGGTGTAATTGATGCAATTGTTCTAACTGATCCGTTTCATTCATACGTTTTATAATGTTTGACTCTAAAGCAATTTTTGTGTAAATTATTTGCATGTTTATGAAGGAAAAGCGAGAAACAATAAAAAATTCAGTATAAAATTACAAATATAATGATATTTGAAATGCATATGTACTTGTTTATACAATTATACTTGTATACAATGTATATAAAACGCGGAGATGTACTTTTTGAATGTGTTGGGTTCCAGCATAAATTAGCATAAATCTGCAATAAGTCGCGGTGCTTCCTCTCTCGCCTCGTTACTTCCAGAGAGATGATAATGCAACCATTTCAGAATCCGAAACCGAATATATTTATATATATATATA
>KI915086.1:32265-88558 GCA_000473445.2 Anopheles farauti
TATATATATATATATATATATATATATATTATATATGCCCACGTATTTTCATTTATTTTTTGGTTTATAGGTAGCATTTTTATACTGTAAACCAATTTTATTTTCAAACATCATGTTCGCATTAACACACGCGTTCGATGGCGTATCGAAACTGCGTGAGTGTTTGTGCAGCTCTTTAAAGGTTCGTCGCTTGGCAAGTCTTTGGTTTTTGCAAGAGTTTTTCTTCGGTTGCGGCTTTAATGTACGAGTGGGAAATGGTGTACAGGATAACATGTATATGTGTGTGTGGGGTTTGTACCTGCTACGCTACTAGTTGGTGGGCTTTGCACTATGACATGCCATTTCCTTTGGGTAAGGACAATTGCTACGGACAACCCTGCTGCACCTGGTGTGTGTTTTATTTGTCCGCCGGTTTTCGTAGTTTTTTTTTCTTGCTGGTTTGCGACCGAAATTCCATCCGAATGGACGGATCTTTTGGAAATTCGATCTGGGACGTCATCCGAACTCTCGGATGTATCAGGTTCGTCAAAAGGCTCACACACTTCTTGCTCCCTCCCAAACCTTTTATGCACCACACGCTGTTTTGCAGCCTCACCTCACGAATGTGGAGGAAAGACAATGTAAAGGACAATGTTAATGTATATGTGCGCGGTTGTCTGAGTGCAGTTTTATTTTCAATTTGTTTTAAAGGCTGAAGTAATTGCGATTATTCAAATCAATGGATTAATAACTTTTTCGCAAATCAAATTGTTCAGCTCAGTCACATTCATTTAAACTCAGTTATGTGTTTTTTTTACTTTAGTCATTACATAAAGAATTTTCTGCACACAATGTTGAATGTCTGACTCAGAGCACTCGGTGTTTGCTTTAGATGCTGTGCCGGCACGGCATACATAAAATTGTTCATTTTTCTTTTCGCTTGCTGCTCTTCTCGTCCTTCATCTCTGTTCGTTATGTTCCTTATGCACATTCGTATTGTGCACAATCTGTGCTCTTCGCTTTCGTCCCTTTTTCTTTTACGGGTCCTTATTTCCAGCCTGCTAACTGGTTGTGATGGAAATGTAAACTTAACGAACTGCACTGAAAGCATACGTGGAACAAGTGAGCGAAGCGAACTCGTGGAAGAAGTTACCCCCAGGGACTCTCCCGATTTTGGATCGGTCGGATACAATACGAAAGGAGTCGTTTTGGAGTTGGTGTGGACGGGGGATTGAAAATTCTCCTCACCGCAACGACGATGACGGCGACGTCCTTCTGTTTCACGCTCTCGCGCGCATTCCTCGATCTAAAGATGGACAACTCACCGCAATGTATCCCTTCAGACACCCTGATGGGGTCCAGTCAGCCCGAGCAAAAGCCGTAGCTGGAGCTTATAATGGACTAATGGCCCCTTTCTTTGACCAGCAAAGGCAACCTGGCAGCACTTCGCTTCATTTCGCGACACGCAAAACACACATAGACACATATTTGCATCGGTCGAAACGCTCCACAAACGAGAAACCGACGAAAGGAGAGTGAAACAACGAGGCGAATCAAACTGCAATAGATAGTTCCAGAGACAGCAAGAGCAACAAATAAGCGCAAGTAGGACAGCACAACTGGTTGGATGGAAGTAGAATTTTCAAAAATGAAAAAAATATCTCACACACACACATACACAACGGCGAATGGGTGGAATTCTTCAGCTTTCGACATTACCTTGTATTCACTTATGTGTTGGCTTCTTCTATGTCTATCTTTATCGGGTGTTCTATTTGCTTCGCTCGTTTGGCTTTTCCACTTGGGCCTTCTTGCTAGATTTTATAATTTTCATTTTTTTCCGGGATGGCTTGCCTGCTTGCTTCGAACATCCGGTGTCACTTTTACATCGCATGGGCTTGAAGTACGCTTGCTCGTGTGGTTTTGTTCTGTTATTTCTCTATTATTTTAGTTTCACTTAAATCTTTTCCAAATCGGCTGGGTGTATGTGTGTTTCTCTCTCATCTGTCGTACTCTCATTTCGTCTATATTCCTCTCTCTTCAACGATTTCTGACTTTCTTTTTGTTTTTTTTTTGTTTCCCAGCCGATGTTTACATAACGTTTTGTTCTTCAATTCCTTCATGATTATGTTTCATTTTTCTTCAGTTGGTTTATTTTTTTCTGTTACTGCTCTTGTAGCTTGTATATTCGATTTTCCACATTTTCATTCTTAGTATCCATTTCTGCTAATGTACTACCTCCCATGCACCCCTTAAAAGATATTCGCTCCGGGTATTAAGTTGCTCTCGGAAAGGATTTGGACGCTCATCACTAGTGTTTTATTTTCGGCTCAATAATGAGTATTTGCACGAACTGTCCGTGGCATTTATTGCTAGTGATAGTCTGTCCTATTTAGTATCTTTTTCATTCATTATTTGCTCTGACGTCAACGTAAGATGTTATTGCAATAAACGTGCCTTCACGTTGTGTTATATTGAATTTATATTGAATTTATGTTGAACTAGTGATAACACAGCATCTTGTTATGAAATTAAGCATTCGATCGATTTAAAATATTTCAAAAAATTGTTGAAATGTCTATAGAATTTCATTCTATCATCCTTTGATTGTTTCTTTTCATATTCGAAAAATAATCAGTGCTCAATAAAGGATTTTCATAATGAGTCCTAATATAACACATTTAGATAGAAAAAAAAACGAAGTCACAAACATGTGTAGATTACCTTTGCGCTAGAAAACAAACCTGGTATACCTAAAAATAATGTAAAAAACATAACACGAGTGAAGGAAAATGATTTCGATCTTTAAAATAGACCAACAAATCCCTGTTTAAACCATGAAGAGACCATGGGACGGCAGAACGCCTAAGTAACACTGTGCATCGTTGTAAAAACGTGCGACTAATAATTTCAGCATCAGTTTAAATTAACCTGTCCGCATAGCGCGTAATACCGTGTCTCATCTGGGCTACAGATGATGGCAAGATGATCATATATCGCACATAGATTTGCGGGGAGGAGAGGGGGAGAGGGAATCATTCGGTGTCAGTAGTCAGCGCGTGTGGAGAATGAGTTCATTGTCATTAAGTGTGTTTTTTTTAATGATGGCGCTCGATTATAAATCCTTCTAGCGTCCTGCGCCTCTCTGCTGCGGTTCGCGCCAGTGTTTGTGTCTTGTTCGTGCCCATAAATCCGAAGATGCCATTGTGTGTATGTGTGTATGTTTGGATCCGGCCGACATACGAGCATGTTTTGCATACAATGTTAGACACGTTTGGGTTTTTGCTGATCCGCGTGTGTCAAGAATGCTGAATAAGATGCGCTCCACACTGGGGAAGCGAGCCGAGGCGATTTTGTGCCCATAATGGTTAAATCCTGTTTCTGCATTCGGAATAATGAGTCGCCTGCCGTTGCTGGACCGTTGGTGCAAACACATCGAGCCTATTTTTTTTAGCTGTGCCTCTTCTCCCAACACAATGTTCAACTTGTTTCGTGATGGTTCAGGGCGATTTTGACGATGCTTGCCATCGTTCCAGCGTCCAGCGTTCTTGGTGCCACGTGGGAGTGAGATAGACGGCTAATGCGATTTTTTTGCGCTCAATCCAAACTTGGGTCAGCAGCATCCTGCCTTATTACAACTATTGCGTGTGCGTTGATGCGTACGTATGTTTTCCACCTTTTCTTGCTCTCTTTCTCTTTAATTATTTCTCTTTCTCTTCATTTTTCGTTTCTTGTTCAGACGTCTCGCAACACTCTAAAATCATCGGAAGGTTTTAGCCGTTGTTTCTCTTTGCTCATTTCTCCTTTTTGATTCCTCGATTTGTCTGGTCCACACTCTTTCGATAAGAACATTATTAAATACCAGCAGCAATAAGAACAAAAACACATTTATCCCATGCTCATCCGCCGTAATGTGATGATGGTGTTTACGATGGAGATGGAATAAAAGAGTAATATACGTTGCTTTTCTGCTGTTGTAGGTTCGTCTCGTGGCTACGATTGCAAGCAGAAGAGCATCTTTTTCACTCTGCAGCAGAAGAGCATCTGCATCTTTTTTTGCTTTTTCACTCGCACTCCACTGGCTGAGCTTATTTCTTGTTTTATTTCTTTATTTATTTTGTTGCTGTGATGTTCGTTACTACACTTCGCTTAATTCATTTCGCTTGCCATTAGCGCATGGTTCTCGAATTAACCTTCGCTTACATAGGAACTAAACCGATCTCTCCTTCTCTTTTTTATGTATTTACTCATATGATGTTGACGGATGAATTTTGTACCCGTCTCGGTTCTTCCAGCGTGTTTTGGCATGGTTCAGTCTTCCATTTTCTGGCCTGTTTTATGCTTAACTGTCGTTCTGTGTTTTCTTTCTCTCGCTTGTGGTCCAGCTCGATACACATGATCCTACGGGCTGAGACAGAGGCTCTTCTTTGTTCTCGAGGTATTCCACAGCCGCCGACCGGCTGCCAGTCGAGCAATCGCACAGGATACTTTATTTCGAATCATTCAATCAGTCCCTCGGTCGAATTCCATCTCTTTCTCTCAACTGTGATACTTGTGGCATTTAGATGGGAGAACGGGAGGAGGGCTCCACGGTATTCTACTCTTTTGCAGGCTTTCAATGTTGCTCTTCACGCTGCAATTATGATATTTTTAGTGGGCTATTGTTGGTAGTCTTTCTGCTTCATCTCAATTACACTTTTACGAGCCGTTTAACCCGCTCCGATCCTCGGAATGGAAATATATTTTAGTGTTTTATTTTTGTTTTTCATACAGTGATGAGAATGATAGCGACGAAATCGAGGCGAGGAAACTAAGAGGGGTGTTTCGTACGAGCGTTTCTACATTTATGCTTTTATTAGTATTTTTTCATATTCTGTACTTGCGTTTGTTTTTCACGATTTCTTCAACGCTCAATTCTGTCACAGCTCGTCTCTGGCAGGGCAATAAAACAAGCCTCTGTTCTCCAGAGAAGCCGAACATTAGCTTGTGGAAACGTAATTAAAAGAAAAACAGGCATCATCGGAGCAAATTAAATTTAATAATTTCCGACATACTTATTGAAAAATTCTGCAATGGTGAGACATAGAAGGAAAGAGAGAGAGAGAGAGAGAGACAGAAAGAAAGAGAGAAGGAATATATTAATGTCACCTCCACGAGGAACAAAGGCAGCCAAGTTGGTGTTTGGTGCGAACGAGATGAGCCAGTTGTGATTAGGTGAAGATGAGATCTAAAAATTTTGATGACAGACAGAGTAAGATAAGGAATCAATGAATTCAACGTTTCAATTATTATTGATGCTTTCAAGAGAAAGCGTGGGAAATATATAAGCGTGTGTGTAAGTGTCGTTTCTACATAGATTTTTTCCAAAATTGCAACTCACTCAAAAGGTGTCAGTCGGGGATTGTTTGTCAAATTCACCATTATGCTTCGCAAAAGCTCGCCGACGAGCACAAACTGTACCCATTTTACTGTACTGTACCTTTTTAAGATTAGGTAAACAATTTCTTACCATCATCTGCTCCGTGTGACAGGTCGATATGAAGTGTGACAGGCCATTTTCCGGTATTTGATTTGTCGCCTTGGAAAGTGTTGGATGTCGGTTTTATCTCACGGATTTTACGTGTGTTTTCGTTGGTGAATGGGAGACGATGGCGCGGTAATAGTTGCGCTTGATAATATTAATCACCGGTCAATGGGACGAGAGATGAAAAGATCAGCGATTCCCCTCCCTCTATCTTCCTCCCAATCCTCTCCGTGACAGATCGATTAAAATTCTATTTCACTACCATCTTATCCGAGGTGCGCTGCGTTGGTCAATCACGCATACATGAGAAACAACCTCACCAAAAATCTCAAAGTCATCGTTCAAGTGGTTAGTACCACCAACTTCCTTTCTCCTGTTATATGAACATTCCCCTCCTGTCGTATGTGTTTGTGTGGGAATGAGGTTCATGCCGTCGAGCTACACTCGCTCAAAAACGTCCGCTAAGGTAAAACGTTGTTAAGTGCAGTTGACCGAGCCCACAAAACACGAGCGCCAACGGACGCCGAAAGATGATATTTTGATGGAGTTTTTTTGTTTAGTCTTCTGTCAATTGCCATTTTTGCGGCTCCAGCGGTAAATGCGTGATGATGACTTTGGGGACCATTGGATGCTTGCCTTTGACGAGATTTTAATCACTGTGAAGTGATTTTAGTTCCATCCTACTGGCTCACCGTGTGTGTTTCGTCCGTGCCAAAACCGATGTTCCTTCCCATAAGACTGTCGCCAAGGTTTTAGTTTTTTTTTCGGGTGGTGAGAAAAATTGAACAAAGAGTGTACAACTATGTTGGTACATTCCTGTAAAATTTGCAATCAATCGTAGGCAGGTTACATCGCATGCGTGCAAATGCTCCTTTGGATGCATTTACGTAAGCTCTGTGCTCTACTTGTGATGAAGAAATGCTCAATTTTGTACGTGACAATAGTAGGATGAATAAATCTTTCGAACAACCCCGTAATATCCTTAAATAATATTTTCTTATTTGAACCATTCTTAAGTAATTGAAAATGAGCCGCCTTTAAAATTTTTGCTTATTTTCATAGTTCTATTAAATTGTATTTTTTCCTAATCATCATTTTTCAAGTGTTACTTTTTAGTTATTTATTATGTGTTTATTAAATGATCGAAAGTGTGGATATTGATTAAATCAAGCATCTACGAATACTGTACTTGTTCAATTTCAACTCATTAGACCTCCATGAATTCAAAAACGAGAACGCTACATCAAATTCAGCAAACAGTAAATAAATATATAATACGACCCAGGATATACGGCACCAACTGACAGACTCGCATGCCGCAGCCATTGCGAAATAAACTATGTTTGCCTAGCTGTCTCCCCACACATGATGGATTCTCCACCGAATCGTCCAACATTTCGTCGAACGCGCGTTAGGGGAAGAAAAAATCTACGGTTGACGACGATGCCTTTTCTATTCGCCTCGGCAGAGGAAGGTGATCAATGTTGCCAATGCAAGACTTATCGCACGCCATGCTGCCCTTTTTCCTGTATATATCAGGCGTTTATAGCTACCTTCTGGGTGACTTGTTCATTTTTGCATTCGATTTGTACACTCGTTGATTTCTTTCTTATCTTCTTACTTCGCACAATTCAATCACATGTTTTATTAGCCTGATGTAGGCTGCACGTGTTGATGTGTGTAGTAAAACGAGTCAGATGATCATTTTGGTTTTGTTTACGAGCCGATAGGAGCCCGTATTATATGAATCCAAACAGTGAATTTTGGCTTTGGTAGTGGGTTTAAAAATATCACGTTTGATATACCAAAAACTCACATCACGAAAGGAATAATTTTATTTACAACAAAATAATATGCATCGCAAACATGAAAATGTATACTGTAACAATTTGTGCTTCTGTGCCACAGCCAAATCCGATCTCTAGGAATACTCTATTTAATGTTCAGTTTTACTATACCATCATTTTTTTTCGAAAAAATCCTTTACTGCTTCCAAATACTCCGCCGAAACGTACTACATTTTTAGTGTAAAATCATTATCATTATTTATTAGAAAATATGTCTTACGTACAGAGCAGGGAAGACTTACTAGCTATTCTAGGTTATTTTAATTTTTCTAGCAATCCTAGCGTTAGGTTCGATACTATATGCAAAAAAGGAAAATAAAACGGTACAAAAAAAAATGAAACGAAGGATAGAAGAATAACATTCCAGCTATTCAAATTAAAATCTAACAAACATAAAAATAAACTTTACAATAATCCGTGGTTTGAATTAGAAAATGAAATAGACAAAGCATTGTTAACTAAAAAAATAAAAAATGATTAAGAAATACCGAAATAAAATAAATAAATTAAAAAAATCAAGAAAAAAATAAAATATGTAACAAAGATAGATAAAAAAATGAAAAAAATGATAACGAACAAGGAAAACAAATAATAAATAAGAAGAACAAATTAAATATCAATTTTAACAGTACTACTGTTAAAACGTTAAATGCATTTCTTGTCAACCAGCACAAAACGGTTCTATATTAATCGTTCGCGCGAATTCATACGGTGATACCAGCTCACCCCTAAAAACAATACAAGAAATATGAAGTGAGACCACCGCAACCACGCCACAGACTGTTGTATTGGACATTATCGAGCTGCACTTAATTTTATTTATTTTTATGCACCAACACCACCACCGAACGATGAAACATCAAAACCCGACGCCGTAATGCGCGCGTAACAAGTGGTGCATACACGGACTGCGGGTGAGTGAGATGGGAACCGGATGTCAACCATCTGTTTAGTGTCTGAGTACGGCACCGTTGCCACCGTATGTAGCTTACTCTTTCACGCATTGTCGTCACGCAACGGTGGCAACCACTGCGCGCTGTTCGAAATGGACCGCTGTATTTGTGTGTATGTATGGCATCACCAAGCCATCCCGCGACACGACGCGGGAGATATATGCTTCCGTTGGGTACTTTTAACCCTTGTGCTGGAGGGGTGTGAGGACAGCGTGTGTTAAGGAAAACGCGGGATGCGTACGAAACGTGTGTGCACGCTTTCCTCGTGCCTCGTTTTATTGCTTGTTGGTGGAAGCAACCGTTTTGTGGGTCGCCGTTGTCTAGTTTTATTCGGTTATTTCAGGTTCAACTCTCACAGTCGGGCTCGACGGTCGTGGCGGATTTTATTCCATTTTTTCATCGAATGAATCACACATTCATTATTTAACTTGACTAGTAACTCTTATCTGGATTATTAAAATAAAAAAAGAAAATAAATCTTCAAACTGCATTTTAAAACTACATCCCATGTTTTATAAATTTACGGTTCAATAATTCGTTCGGATTAAGATCAATATCTGTTTAAAAAACATGAATCATGCTATTGCTGTGTCAAATCTTCCTGTGCTTTGACATCTGTGTTAGATCAAATTTGGAAGCATATATTGGAGTTTGATGAAGTTTTCTTGGACTTAGAATTGTTTCTGTTGATGGACATGTAACTTTAGAAAATGAAGAATTTTGAAAAATTAGTATTGGATGAGTTTGAAGGATGTAAAAAAGGCGTTTGTGAAGTTATCGATGCAATAATCCAACCTGTTTGTTAGAGTTAAGAGTTAGTTAAAAAAAAAAATCAAAGCGTTGGCTAACTTAATCCCATTTTTATAAGTATCTAGTCTGTCTATTTATTGATTAACCAAACCGCATGTAGATACACGTGTAGATACACGATCGTACAAGCCTCTCGAAACTAATGCACGCTACTCACATATTTTTTCGTCGTACAAAAAGCCACATTTGGGAAGTTTTGTTTACCTATTTGCCAGCCAACTCCCTTCGATATCTTTCTCACAGGACACGCCACGCCCCAGTTACATGGGTGTGGGTGTGCTGTGTCGGAGCAACGTCGCCAAAGGTGCGTTATTGACAAGCGCTCAACCAAGAATATCTGTTCCAGCTAATCCCGACTGGGAAAGTCAAACATACGTTTCCCTTTTGATCTGCACTCACAAACCACCACCCTCCAACTAGCAGAGAGGGTATGGGCACAACTATCAGCTGCAGTTTCCCGTTTGCCTCAAGTTGAATGAATGAAATTGTTTCATTCCCGAAAGGGGTCGAATATGAACACGGAATGAGTGAGCGAAGCCGTGGTTGTTTACCGATAAATAAATAAAAACCTTTACCGTACGTTGAAGACTCGGTTTGTTGTTGGCCATGTGTTGGATAGAACTGTTCTATTTGCACATTAAAACATATTTTGTATGACAAAACGTCAGCCGAAGCGTCGTATAGAACAGCATTTGGAGCTATTGGAGCATTTGGTGCTGCAGGTGGTAGCTGTGGATAAGGTCACTTACTCTCAAGCTAAAAAACTTTAGAACTGCTACTGTTTATGAGCATTGCTCACCCTGTTCACGTATTTTTCTTGATATTGTAGCTTTCGCAGCAATTCAAAATGAAATTGTTGCTTCTGCAGCGAACTTAATTTCACCGACAGTGCTGGGCATTCTTCTGGTGGGTCCTATTTTAGGAAATCATATTATCATATCAATCACTCCTATTCGTGCGAAAGACGGTAGGAACATGTCGCACATGCATGCTAACAAAATGCTCAAACATCTACCCGTGAAGGCATCAGGTGCGCTTCAAATAGCTACGATCTGCTGGTCGCTGGTTTACGCGCAACTTATCGGTTGAACATTTCCATTAGCACTGGCTAGCAACCACTCATCGTACTATTTGCTTGCAGTGTTTCGTTGGAGTTTCGCCGCCAGCAAGCAATCGGTGCTAATTAATGCTTGATCAAGACGTTGAGAGTCCCGAGCGACAGTTATTGTAATAATTTAATACCTTTGTCAGTTGGTTCCCGAAGAAATTAAAAAGAGAATGGGTTAAAAAGTCAATGGCCGACCGTGCTAATCTCGCGAAACTGCGCAGAGCTACCGTGCATGAGAATGCAACCCTCCACTGCGCGTGTCTTTTTCAACCTCTGAACTTCAGAATTTTGCCCGTGCGTTAAATTCGTGCCGTAGTTTATGGCACTGATGTGGTGATTTACAAGCGGGTGCGGGAGATGTGTGAGAACCATTAACAAACACAAAAAAAACAGGTGAGCAGCAAATAAAAACCACGCGCACTGCTTTCCCTCAAATTTGGTTGGATTCACCCGAGCAACAAGCCAGCGTTGAGAAAGATTTTTAGCAAAAAAAAAACTAAAACAACAGAAACAACCTAATGAGGATTACAGTGTGCTGAACCTGTTGTTTGCAGTGGTGTAGGCCTTTGTTGTTGTTTTTTATGGTTACCATTACCGGCTCTGGGTGTTATTATTGGGTGCGACTATTGCGCAACTTCGCATATGCGGTCACGTTCAAAGTACAATTTGGGTGTACGCAACAATGTCTAAAATAGGTAGCAACACGTTGTTTCAATTCAAGGTTTTATCAATTTCAATGGTTTGTCCTTAAAAGTACGAGATTTTTTATGATGAGTGAGAATGGCTGTACGTCAGATCAATAATTTTGATTGAACAAAAAAAAATGCAGCAGTTGTCATGCTTGTTGCTTTTTGATGTTGCTGTTTGTTCATACTTATAAAGTGCTAATTAATTACTACTATTTTGTGCGGAGTGCCTTCATGTAGTGCTTGCAATCTCAACTGAGTCATTACTTGTACCAATAAAAAAATATATCTCAAAAACCAACATTATTCCCACCAACACATCGCACCGTTCGCAGATCAGAGAAGAGAGTGATTGGTGTTGATTAGGCGTACAACTCATGGGAATAACGAGTGCAAGGTTTTAGATTGCATGATGTAAGATCCAGCATTTGCTCAATTGTTCCACAAACAAAAAAGATTAAAGTGAATTATTTATGCTTTATTGATGTAAGGCCATGAAATCACTATATCAGTTGAAATTATTTCCGAAATAGATAGCTCGTGTGCATTAGATGTTACGGGTTTTCATCGAAAGATTAAAAATTATAAAGTTTTCAAGGAACGACATTCTCTTAAAGTTGATCGCGTCAATAAAATGAATCTATATTACTAACTAACATAAATATTATAAATATTACTAACACATAAAAATCCGATACGATCCGATTTTCAAGTAAACATGAATAAATTTCCAATCTAGATCGCAATTTAAAGTTAAATAGAACCTACGGTAATGAACAACAACTTGTTTTTTGTATTGTAGTTGCTTTTTTACGATGAAATTGGCACCAATGTCAGCCATGTGCGGCACAAATAATACTAGCACATGCTGCTCATTGCGTTTCTTCAGCAGATATTGGTTTCGGCGTTGGCCGAACGATGAAAATAAGTTATTAGAAGCCAGTCCGCGCACGGTTCACGCCTACCGTGACACATACGAGCCGTTGTAGAAATCTGCGTTGGAGTGTCAAATATCTAGCAAAGTTGCGGAGAGGCGGGTGGAAACTGCGATAGGAGCGCCGCACCATAATAAAAACTGACCCGGGTCAATCGAAGTTCACTGCATCAATCGAGTTCACTCGAAGGAAATGTATGGTACCTCGCGGGAGGAATGATGCCAATATGTCGACTTTAGAACTCAATTAGCTCAATGATGCTATGTGTCTGTTTTGCCGCCGGAACGAAGCCGGTTGTCGCCATTAGTCAGACAAGTACGTCTGCTAAGGGTGGTGAGATGAGACAATCATCACAAAAACGAAGATGAGACTGTTGTACGAACTCATAATACAATAAAGCTTTACTCAGAAAAGTATAACACCCTTTTCTTTGTAAATATAACGATAACTTGAAGGGACCGTCAAATGCAATGTTCTGCAAAGTTACGGAAAACCAATATTTTCTACTATTTAAAGAATTTAAATCAGCTAATGATCAAACACTCAATTTCTTTGGAAAGAGCGCGGGCCCTTTCGAAGAATCAAGAAATAATTTTTTCCCGTTTATTTTCCGTGAACCACGGATTTTCCAATCACAATAAAAAATGTGTAGAAAAACTTTGATAATTAGATTCTATCACGAAATTTAAACGGGTTCCATCGCAATTAATAATTGTTTCTTTAAATTACATTTTTCTATCATATTGATTAAAAAATAATAAAACCATAACATGCAATCAAAATTATGAATTTCAACGCAGACAACTGTCTGGCGAGAAAGAGCTTATAAAATGCTCAAGTACGGATCAAAAATATAAACTTAATAATTTTTTTGTAATATTACAAATAAAAAAGTTGTTTGTTGTATTTTTAAGAAAATTTCAAAAGAATTACTTGCTTCACGAATTTTGAAACATTTAAAAATACAGCGTATTCGGTTCGTATATTCAAATTCGCTCGCGGTGGTTTAACATAGTGAAAGATTTTTGGTTTAAATGAAAAATGGGCAACAAAAGTATGTATTTATTTGTATTTGCTAAAACTTACTGCAGGACATCGAATAGATCAGTATTATATCACGAATAGAAGAATATTTTTTGGGATTTATTTTGAGATAAAATCATGCTAGTTACATCACCTGAACTGATCTCATATTAAACCTTGTTTGCAAACAGGAGTTCCGCTGAGCCACACATTACGATTGCTCCACTATGTTTCAAGGTCGATATCGGTGCTCACTTCTGCATCATTCTTCATAGCGTGGAGTTGTGTATATGCGGAAGATGGTCAGCTACTGTTCAGAGTTGACCACTTCCAGCGGGCAGTACGCCTTGCGTAAGTTTGTGTGGGCGTGCGAAACTGATAAGCGAATGGTTCTCTTGGGTATGATTAGAGTTCGTCCACATCCCGGCACGACGTCCATTGCTATCAGTGGTGAGAAAGTGGCAGAAGCTACCCTTTCGGCACTTATCGTCCCGCGGGGCAGATTGATTTCCTCCGTACGAGCCGGGATGTGGACGAGAGTGAAAGAGTGACCTTTATTATTTTCTCTTTTGTAAAAAGCTGCTCCAAAAAGATAGCCTAATCATGTACCCCGATCCGAGATTCCAGTTCCGATCGGGCCCGGAGTAAGTAGACTGTTAAAGGCCCACACACGATGTAGAACTAGGATGTGGGCGGGAGGTTCCCGTTTGTTATCGCGTGTGAAAATAATGCGCAACACCACCCGGCGGTCGACGATCTGGTTGTGGTTGTACACTGAAGTACTGATGCTAATCGTTGGAAGGTGCAGTCCGATTCCTAGAGCATACGGAACGAGAGTGTTGAATTGTTGTCGTGCGGTTAACCGCATCCGCATGCGAACGTTTTTCTCATGTCTGTAACATCATGTTTTGGATGTGATAAGAGTACGACTGAGATTTTAGAGAATCAACAAGAATGGACAAGTTTGCTCAAGTTTGAGCTAGTGCATGTGACGACGGACGCGCACTGAACGAGCTTGTTATAGGAAAAAAAACAAGATATGATCAACTGTTGAGTTTATTGGGCTTAGTTAGATACACTAAATCTGGTACCTAATATTCACACTAATCTGGTCCGGGGAAAGATATCTAGGGGACTGTACGTAAAGCGCTTGTCCTCTTAAGGGCGGTTTGGTAGTTTCGCTTACCTACGTGAGGTTAACTTAATTAATTACCATAATTGGATGAGCGCAAAACATCCATTCCCATTTCATTCCGCTCCCTATCCCGCCCTCGAACAGCAACTCACTCCACCGCACTGTATAATTCATGTTCATATTCCCTGCCGTTCGTGTATGGAGCATGCAATAGTTAGTGTAGAGTAGCAACAGGTCGCGCGTCTCTTTAGGTGCAGAGTTTGCAGCGCATGCCTCGATTCGCCGGTCACGCTCGGTCTGCTCGGGAATGAGCAATTGGAGCTTCGGCTGACTGGCGTACTCAGTTCCCATGACACTACCAACCGCTTCGATGTAGGCACATGCTCCAACTCTTGTTTGTGCCGATGGTGGAGGACGATGTGCTGCATTCGCCGTAGGGTTTCCTCTCCGACCTGTTGTACTACACGCGTTTCGGGTCTGAACCACAAACTACTCACGGAGAGGAAGGTAAAAGTCCGCACTGCGATGGATATTCCTACTGGCCAAAACCCGTTCTCAAGCCACTAAGACGAGATTCAGTGGGAAGCGGGGCAATGGTGGTGCGCAAGAGCGGCGAGTAAATTAAATTACAATTTATTTATACGTAATTAATACCGACCGGCTCTCGGCGCGCGAGAAGCCAACTTACTGGGAAAATGGAATGAGAGTTGCGCGACATGGACAGAAGATGACGGCAGAGATCTGAAGCGGAATGCGGCCTGAATCTGAGGCTAGATGGTGACTGCATCATTATGTTGACTTTGAACATTTCGGTACCGGAGTTAGAAGTGTGGACGTGTTTACCTATTTGGGTATAGGAGCTTCTAGTTTTGCATGCTTAACTGTTAGAGCTCACATCATCTACTTATTCTGGTTTCGCATGGTGATCAGTTTTCAATCTTTGCTGTTTTGGCTTGTCCGCAGCTCGCTACGGAGCTACGCAAATTTTGGTCTCAATATTTGAATTAGATTTAGGCTTCACCTCCTTTATCTCTTCAACTCCCTATGCAACTTCTTTAGTGTAGTCGAAGAAATGTAGTAGGGTGTGTTTTTTCTCAAACGTCAAACGTCCAACTACCAACTAACCATGAGAGTGTGAGTGGCTCGAAGAAAATATCTGAAAGTATCGGTCGTATAAATGCTTGTGGCTGCGGCAGATGATGATGATGACTAAGTCAGTCTATTTCTTGGAGTCGTGAGCACTCGTGCGACATATTTTAGAAAGCAATTCGTGCAACCACAGCACGGTGCACAGTTTTAAAGCCTTCCTCACTGAGGGCTTGGGTAAAATTTTGCTAGCAGGGTGGCTTCTCTCTACCTGCCTAGTCGTTAATCAGAAATGTCTAAAAAGCTAGCAGTAACTACTCGTTTCGTTACGTTTGGTAGAAACAATTGTCTGAAGATTTTTAAATTATGAAAACAAAATGTTGTCACAGATGTTCCAACTCTAGACATTAACTATGACACTTCCACTCATTACTACAGGTCATTGCATGTGCTTCAAGAGACACATTTGTGAGGTTATTCACACGCGTTTTGGTGTGGATACTGCTCTGGTGACGGGTCATGGCGGTATATATTTTCCCAACCACTTATACCACACCGTTGCTAGTGATGGTGGTTTTAAGGTTGAGTTCCCGCTCAGTGACGTAATGTTTTTTGGATTCTGATTTGTAACATATGCCAGAGGATCCCAGTAGCAGAACAGAGCAAGTTGTGCACGCTCACCACACAGGCGATCCAGAAGTTTCACAAAAGTATATGTCCAGATGTGTGCTTTGCGTTGCAGCCCTTCCTAGTTCAGGTAAAGAACGTGCGGATATGGGTTGCTGTAGCATGTAGGTTATGAAGCATAGTACGTCCTTTTCTGTCCCTTCGTGTGTCGACAACCCTCGCTAGACTGTGGTAGTAGTGCGATGTATTGTAAACTTCATGCGTGTATTTGTATCTTTGCTGCAGTGTCCTTAACGGATGTTTTTACCACTTCCTCGTCGCATTGCAGTGCTTAACTTTCCCTTAGTTTCGTGCGTGTTCTGCATCTGAAGTACACCGCATGTATGTTCAATCATTGTATCATTTTGTTTTATTTTTCTTCCACCGTTTGAGTTTGTTATGAACTCACGAAGGCTCGAAAACTCCGTTCGAAATTATTTCCTGCTTTACTTAACATCCACCACCACACTTACGCACCGTGCATGAGACGAGTGTGCGTGTGTTCATTTTCTTTCTCCTCGTTTTCTTTCTGTATATTCCTATTCTTTTTGTATTATGTTTGTTACTGCCTCGATCTTTCATTCTTTGGCTCGATTATGCCTGCAGAAACAGACGGAGCCTGGCATGGGTGGATGCCATCCAGTTTTTCCCATTACGCTTTCGCTCGATTATGCTCTTGTTTGGCATATGTGTGTGCGATGTTGTGTTGGTCTTCCGGCAAAGATCGAAATCATTTTACTTCGAGATCGCTCTTCTCTGTCTCTCTCTCTCTCTCTTTTTCTTTCTCTTTCTCTCTCTCGCTCTCTCTCTCTCTCTTTCCCTCTCTTACTCTATCTATCTCTTCCCATGTTGCTAAGTTTCGTTTCTTTTCCACCACTCTGTTTTTGGATATTTGTTCGTATCGCCTCTTCCGTCATATCCCCTCTTGATCAACGACGTGTCTATTCCAGCCCCCATAGACATCGGGTCCCTGCTCTACCAATATCGCGCCTTCTCGCTCTGTCTTTCACCAGATCTGGGCTACAATTTCATCGAGATAGATGGCAACAAGTGGTGGAGAGACATTTTCCCACGAGTTTGTCTTCAGCTGCTCGTTCGCATCGTGTTCTTTCTTTTTTTTGTTTCTCTTTCTCGCTCTTTTGCCCTGTATCTCTCTACTGTACATCTCCATTGACCCTTCTCTTTCTATCCTACTCTCTTGTTTTACGTTCCTTCCCTTCATACGTTTGAATTCGTCATTTCCATCACCCGAAACATAAATGCATGCGTAGTGCGGCTTCCGTGCACCAGGGCCCATGAGCCTGAAGTGGTGCAGCTTTTTAAACAACATGAAAGAGAGAAAGGAGAAATATCGTTTGTCGTCTGTTTTTTTTTATCTGGACGTGCCGACGAATAAAATTTCATACACCGCTCTAACAACACCGTACAGCCTGCAACACAGACCGTTTTTTAGACATAACGACTCCCTGCGTCTCGTGGATGTGTGTGTATATGCGTGAAAATACCATTACAATAGTCTTGCAGTTTTATGCATCTATCCCCTTCTGGTTTTCTATGAGCCACTATAAATTCCATGCTAAGCGTGCTCGATTTTGCCACCGAATTTTGTATTCCGAAGGAGGTGCAATTCAGGAAAGAATGAGCATTTGCAACCCACTCGCTGTTGAATCTTCTACAGTATCTATTCTACAGCAATCTATCAATAAAGAATCATTCAAGAAACACGTCCGGGTGAATCGAATCGCGACAAAGTTCCTGTCTCGTGTTCTTTGTTCTTCTCTCATAATTTTTGTTCTTGGCGTATTTAAGTCTTGTGCGTGTGCTGAAGCTGTGTGTAACTTAGAGCGAAAGAGACAGAGTTAAATGAAGTGAGACAGAAATACATACGCTTCTAACATCCCTCGAGACCGTTACGCGCATTTACGAGATCGAATATTCCAAAAGATGAAATACTGAGACGAAGAAGTATGAAAGAGAATTGCGTTCATTTCTCCTCACATGCATCCTCTACTAACATGGGAAGTGGGCAAGGAATTTATCAACGGAATGTTTCGTGTGTTCTGCCAGGGTTCCTTTTTTGTGGATTTGTCTCTATCCTTTTTAAATGAAATAAATGATACATTATACAAGAACTAAATGCTTTGAAAACGATATATTTCAATTATTTCCAACTAAGTACGCGTTAAGAAAACAACATTGAAACAGCTTTTCACAGCGACACATCAAACAACCCATGTGTGTCGCCTGAAATGGGATGCTTCAAAGGTTTAATACCGAAAACTTGCCGAAAACTTTTTTAAAGCAACAATTTATAGTTACTTTATTATCCTCTGCTGCACAAAGAGTCTACAACAAGTCAAGAATCAAAAGATAAAAACATTAATCGTACAGAAAAATGAATTTAATTATTACACAAGCATAAGCAGATATATCGAAGCAACAATCAGCTCGGCGCGTAGGTGGTTATACAAAATATTACTGATTCCAATATTGTTGCCCAAATTGTTCCTAAATTTATATATTTTCCAATGCTTTTATTTTTTTAGTTAATGTAAGCGTAAAAATCAGATGATTTCCTACTATATCTGTTTACAAATGTGTTCTTACTCTATACATTTGTTTGTTTGAACTGTACTGCTTTCCACAGTTTTTTTCGTCTTTCCTCACATGTGTGGGAATCGTCTAAGAACAACATCTGTTTGCAGTTATAGTTTTTCGATGTGTTGGTTTTGGTAGAACCATGCTCAGTCTTGTTTGCTCCGAAATAGGCTGCACCTGCGTTCGTTCAGTCTCGGTTGCGGCAATATAAAAAATGGAAGCTAAGAACATTCCTCGTCCGAAACGAGACCTCCAACCAGCACACACTTGTTAACGAGGCGATCCAGTTACATCAACCAGGATCACACAAAATTATGAATGCATACGCCTACACTTTTGGGCAAAAAATGAAGATAAAATTTTGTCCGGGTGTAGTTACGTTATGGTGATAGTATCATATTTTCCTTGTTTTTTTCTTCGGCTTCGTTTCCTCTCGCCCTGTCCGTTGCCGGTAATGCACTGTTTGATGTGTAATAGGCTCACTGCAATTGTGAAGCATCAGCATGATGCAGGGCAACGTGCACTTTGCTGTCATGAGATGCGCTCATGCACGGCTGTTAATGGTTACTCATGGCTGCGTTGCGCGCCCCAGCCTTCCGTGGTTCGAAAAATCTACGGCCAGCCGGGCAGGAAAAACTCCGATTTTCCGAGTGGTGAAGCAGCCTGGGAAAATTTGGTTTCCATACAAATGTTGATGTAGGGCGGTGTAAAGCGGAAAGACGTAAACTGTATCCGTACCGGACGTACTTCTTTCACTCGTTCTTCGTCGGGTTTCTTTCCCTGTTTTTTTTTGTGCTGTGAGCAGTTTTTTTCTCATGTTTTGATGGTTACGGCCTAGAAGACACATTTTTATCGTAAGCATATAGGATCTCCGTGGCTGCTCAGTTGGTTACAACAGAAGAAGTTAGACAAGTTATTAGACAAGTTAAATCAAACGTTTATTTTAAGCCTTTTTTATAATAAACACATACATAGTAAGTTATTACAAAACAACTCTGTCGAAAAATGTAACCACACAGTAAACAAAGCTAGCGAATTCCTCTTTTTCGTCCGTTTGCTTTCTTTACACACACCCCACCCTTAGCAGCAAAAAACATCAAGTACCTGGTCCGATCCAACTGTGTAGCAAACTGAAGCAATTTGTAATCGCTTGAAAACGGAAACCAATCCCATAATACCCAACCAGCCACACCGCTAATCTCCGACAGCCAGCTCCAGCACCTTCCCGAGAACGTCGCATAATTCTCGGAGCTCGGCACGCGCGCAACACTACCAACACACGCGCATAACAGTTCGCGTCTGAATTCCAGCCAATTATTCGGAATCTCGCGTCAGCAGCGCCCTTCCATTGGTTGCGCACGACACTTGCGCGAGGAGGGGGTTGAGTGATGGATGGGAATGGAATGAGGTAGGCGCGGTTGACCATACGCAAATGATATCTGCTGTCAGCTTATTTTTCACTTCACCGCAAACCCGCATCCCCTCCGACAACATCTGCTCGGTACGACCTCACCCCTACTCCGGCTCTGAGTTCGTTCTCGTTTCGTTGCAAATACACCGTACACACCCTGGGCCATTCTGTTGGCTCGGGGCCAGCTTGGCGCGTTTCGGCATGCAAGGAAACGATTTTGGGCAAAGGGTAGATTGAGGTAATGTTGCTGTGTCACATCTGACGTCTCTTTTCGCTGGCGTACTGTGGAACGTGCTGTCAGTGCGCGATTGATTATAAACAGTAAACACACGCGCAGCAGTCGATTCTCTTATTCAAATGATGATTTGCTGGAAAGCATGGTGCCGGTGCAAATACGAGCTCCGAATATTCTATAATGCAGGACAGTTAAGTTACTGTTTTTTATTTGATGTATATATACACCTAAAAGGAACATAATATTTCCACATCAATATTTGTGAACAATATTTGATCAATATTTGTCACATCTTCACATTGTGTTTTAATATTATTTTTTTAATGTTTATAGTCTTATAAATTTATATATAAACTTATATATAAATATATTCTGTCCTGTTTGCTTTGGATAGTTAATTAGATACAGTTAGATAATCTGGATAGTTACCTGCGCTTCGGTTTCTACCCTGTTAAGACAGACTTTGCATCCGCCTTGCTCAATTAATGTCAGTGTAAACTCAACGATTCAGTTATCCATTTTTTTATTTTTAAAACATTACACTACAAAAGCATGTTTTCCGTGCAAATGTAAGGATGCGACGCGAGTTCATGCGTGTAGTAGCCGCTGCAGCTTAATTCTAGGAACGCTTCCCCGCGAGTTCCATCCCTCATTTCGTGTTTACTTCTCTTGCAGATCCAATTTACGTAAGCTAATACCCACCATCCGGTTGAATGGTGGAGTTTCAATCAAACAAGTGCTTTCGTGTCATGCGGCAATTTAAATGGATCGTTGCATAAAGTGCCAAATCGATGGCGCAACAACGCATCCGTTCTTCTCCTAGTATCGTTTGCCTTCTCTTGCTTGCATATTTGCTTGCTCTTTTCATGTTTTTTATGATCTAATTTAATGTTTTTAATATTTTTTTCTTGCAGCCTTCCTGTCATGCTCACCTTCACCGTGCAAACATGGCGGGACGTGCGTAATGCGTCCGAACGGTGCCTCCTATTGCAAGTAAGTATTCATCCGGATGTCAAACTAATCATTTTAAAGATTCTCAGACATTTTGTTTCTGTCACTAGTTTATAAAGCCATGCAACTTTATTGCATCTAAAAATCATTTCATGACAAACCAATCTTCGTAGGTGGGCTTTGCTGGGAAGAAACGGCTATATTACGGCTGGTATGGTTTGTGCAAATAAAGCTACCAACACAAATCTGTCAGTGGTGCTTTTCGTATGTTTCCATTTCATCTTCTCCCTTATGACAGGACAGGGTTTGCTTCGAGTTATAGGAGATTACTTGGCCAATGCTGGCATTACGGCTTTCCGGTTGTATTTTCGTTCGTTTTTGATTTAATTTTTATGTCCTTTTTGCTTACTCTGTGTATGGTACTTCCTCACTCACACACCTACCTATTCCCGTCTGGCACTGGCTGGACGTGAGATGGACCATGCTCCCTTGATTCATCCGTTGCACAAAACGTGCCTTAAAACGTTAACGTGCGTGCGGTTGTCCCTGCCCGCCAAATAATAATGGTGAATACAACGGTCATAACCATAACATCACGCCGACGATAATGGTAATAAATTCTGATGCGCCGCTTTGCATCCCAACTACCGCGTGTGTATGTATTCGTACTTCTTGTTTCTCTCTCTCCCTTTTTATCTAATGCTTTTTTCAATCCAGTACCGTCATCATCTTAGCTACACGTCGCAAATGCATATTTTTGCGCGTTCGTTAGAGTTCGCTGTATAGTTTATGTTATTTTATGACCATTTTCTTCCTTCCGTCTCCTTTCCCTTTGGGTGTATCCTATGTCCTACATTTTTTGGTGCGAGTATGTTACTAACCATACAGGTGCGAGTATGTTACAAAAACCTTAGAGAGAATATTTTCATCCCGTTTGAGCGTTCGATTGATCATGTCTTAGATGACATGCCGGGTGACATCATCTAATGAAACTTTCTTTAATTGATAAAAAATGTTAAATTGAGAGTTTCAAAACGATGGTTTTAGATGAAATCGATCTTGACGAAAAAAAATCGCCTTCAATAAATTATGGGGTATATTTCAAATTAAACATTATAACAATTTAGGATAAGTAAAACACTTTGTAGGTGTTTCACAAATTTGAACGAACATAATACAGCTGTAAAATTGAATTTTAGATGTATAGCATTTCATCTTCGTTTATCTTCGCTTTAAGTAGGAAGGGAATGATCAAAAGAGATATATATTCATTTTAGTTGGTTAAGTTTACAGAAGAAAACAAAGCATTGTACAGAAAAAAATGCGTTTTTAGCGTTTTTATCAAATGAAATAAATTAGTGACATAATTGAATAACATTAGTAATCATTTATGGATACCTTCGGTATTGTCATTTGTTTGTTTTTGTATGAAAAAATAAATTAAGATGTAGGTTGCAAGCAATCGAGGAACGAACATTTGAACTTGAACTAATATTTCATTACCAATCCTGGTTTTTTCCGCATTGACGTTACACAGATCTACTGTTCTTAGGTAGGTGTGTGGGTTTTCGTACATTCTCCAAAACAATCCAACGATTGAAGTATGTGTATTATTAAAAATGATTGAGAATGGGAGAAAAATACCGAAAAAATGTAAAATTATACTTACCCTCCAGAATCAGAAAAAGTAATAAAAATAATAAAGAAATTGTCGATGTGGTAGTAGAAGATAACAGAACAGGAGACAAGTAAAATAAACAACATACAAGAGGCATCAGAAGAGCCCACGAGGTGGAACAGTAAAACACATGAAATAAATAAAAAATAAAAATACAACGAACGCATACGGAAAAGTGCGTCGGTGTGCGCCGGGCAAAGCGAACGACCGAAAGATCGCGAGTCCGCCGCAATGTCGATAAATTATTCAAATTAGTCTAACCCTCCCGCCACTTATCCTCTTGCTTCTTCTCTTCCAGCTCTTCTTCTTCCTCTTCCTTTTCCTCAACCCCCACATGGGTGCTGGCCTCTTCCCATCGAACGTGAATATAATTATTTATGAAAAAGTGCGATTTGCAAGCGTGGCCACGAGTTGCGCCCCACTCACATTTTGCTTCGATTTTTGAGCTCCCTTTTTCTTCGGATCCGTACTGATTCGCGTTGCAGAACTTTTCGTTCAAATGGTTCGTCGTCCAGCTGTCACACTTCGGGAACCGTGGAGAAACTTTTACAACGAGTAAGAGAGCTGGGGCGAAAATTGAGAAGGGTATAAATGAAACCATGACCAACTTGTTGTACTTGTCATTACCTGTAGTTTAGAGAGTCATTACCTGCAGTTTCTTTAATTACTTTACTAATTGCGTTTTTTTTATAAGTGCAGCTTTTGAGTGCTAAGTTTTATTTGATTTTCTTTCGGAATTTTGGGTTTTTTCAAACTCAAAATTCTTACTGAAACACTGAACATTACTGAAACAGGAATTATTTTTTTTAATAAAATCGAAGGATCGCCAAAATTGTTCGACCATCAGCTAAGGTACTTGAATAATCCCCTGTTGCTGAAACGATAAAAAATATGAGTCACCAGATAAGAAAATAATGGTCTGCAGCTGTTTATTAAAGGTGCTAAGTCTACTTCAAACTAAACACGAAAAAATGGAATATTAAACAAAAATAAGCCGCTTGGTGGTGCGGTGTTTAATCTGCCGAAGAGCTTAATATTGCCAAGCTTTTAACGATTTCCATCTGACTCCATTTTTCTCTTTACCGCTTCACGTTGGGTGAGTAGTGGATTTTGCGATGGCATTTTTATTCTTGCGTAGGCGTGCTATAGCATGTTCTTTTCCTATTGCTCGTTGAGCCCGTCTGGCCATAAATAAAATATTTGTCGTGGTGTTAGTAGTTTAGCATTTTTATTCAGCTCTTCGAACATTGGTTTTATCCCAAAGAGCGGGATTGGCTGAAGTGATCGGGACACCTCAAACGTGTGCTGGGATGCAAATGGTATCTTATCGGGCGAGGATTATGATGGGTTTAATTTACGAGTTTTGGTATTTTATGGAGATGCATATGGGGGGAGTGAATGCGTGTGTGGCCGTTTATTACTGTTTCATTTTATTTAAATTTTGTGTATGAATACAAATTCCAATATTCGGTTGACCGTAGTTCGTCGACAGGATGAGGTAGCGAACGAAAAGAAAGAAATGAAATGATCAAGAAATGAAATGATCAACTTTATTTAGACGTTAGTTTTGTTCGACGATTCCAGTGCTTGTGCTTCTTGTTACTATGCATAGCAAGAATATGGATTCGAAGGATCAAATACCTAATAAATTGCATCTCAAACGTATTTTATGTACGGAAAGCTTAAATATTGTAAACATTATGTTATTTAAACGAGCCTATGTCATGATGTTTGGTTCTACATTTAGTACTTTTATTTGTTTGCTCGAATAGTTTCCTTGTTTCCTCGAGGCTGTACAGTTCCACAAAATCCCTTGAAGCCATGCGGTGAAGTGTCTTCGAGTGGTTTTTATTCGCGCACACGCGTGTTTTGGGATAGTAGAAGCGTATCCCGTTTTCTTTTTTTGCTTTACCCATGCTTCTCCAGACTGTCATTGTCACCAGGCAGATGTTGGGTTGGACGAGTTTTATTTCGTTGTTTTGTTTTAAATTATTTTCACTATCTCCCAAGTAGAGTGGATGGTGTTGCGTCATCCCCTAGGAATAAACATACACAAGGACGTTAATGCACACTCTTGATCCGGGCGGACCTTATGTTCCGTATGCATAATGGTAGTTTGGTGTTGATAAATTTCCAGTGCTGAGTTCAATAATGCTTGTGTTGAACTTTGGTTTTATATAATTTAAATATTATTAGTTGTTTGTCGAGTTGGTATACAAATAAGTTTGTTAAGCTAGTGAAAATTTAATTGTTTTCTTTTATTTTATTTAGTCCTTATTACGAAACGCAATTATTGATTCGATTCTGCAATGATTTTCACTATTCAACATAGAAAATTTAATATAATTTAACTCTTAGTTGTTTCATGTGATTATGATGCTCACCGTTATGACTATCCAGCAAGGGAATTTAAGATATAAAATCTTTATTTATTTATTTAAAATATGACAGTAGGTTGTTCGTTATCTTGTAGGGGCTGAACAATTCAGATGCATGTATAGAAGAAGACAGGACGCAAGGACATACACTGAGAATGGCCGGTTATGGTCATCAGACCCTTTTACCGGCTGGAATGAATACATTATACTTCCTCACATCATCCGCGTAGTTATTTCTGTGAAGATACGCTCACTGTTCGCTATCTTTTGTAGCTGATGCTTCTTGCTGCTCTCTCTCTTCGCGGTGATCTTGAAAGGATTATCCTGCTTGTACTAATGTCTACATCGTGCCCAAGGCGAAGGCATAGGAAGGTAATGTTTTTTTAATGCGCTGGTGTTTTAACGAGATGCGGTAGCATCCGAGCGACGAACGACCGAGGGAATAGCCCGAACGACCGAACGGTGTATCTACCACTGTCAATTTGATGTACCCGACGCATGTCCACGTGCTGTCCCTGCAGTAACAGTGCCTCTCACACACCCTTGTCCGGTGCTACCTTCGTGACCGAATGCAACCACCGTTCCAAGCAAGAAGTGCCGTTTTTAACAAAAAGCAAACCGGTTGCTCGTCTGGTCGGGCATTGCTGTTTCTCATTTTAACAAAGCAACTCGTGCCCGTTTTAGGTGGTTTGTGGTTGCTGTTTGGAGTTTGTTCTTAGGTGTTTCTGGTCATCGTAGTGCTTTGGTACGAAGACGTATTTGTCCTTGCTCCATTTATATTTGTTTGTGCTTCTCTCCTACTGAAACTGCGTGTCTTTTTGCTGTCGTTCGGTTGCTGCTTCTACATCGTCGCTCCGGCCTGCATCTGCAACATGTCGAAGAAGCAAACACTGGTGTAAAATCGAAAGGTCCTGCGGGTGGGTTTCTTTCAGTTTAGTTTGCGAAAAAGTAAACACTGTAAGAGATGTCTGACAAGATGGAGATGGTTTCCCCATTAACTGCATCGTTCTGCAGTTTTTTTAACAAACGTCCCCGAAGGCGAGAGATCCACCCACGATTGTCTTCGAGAAATAGTTATCGTTTCTTCCATTTTCTCGAACACAAACCGTTTGTTTGAAAGAAACTGGGATGCATCGGCCATATCCTTATTAGGGTTTATCGCTTACTACTTCGGAATCACAGTCCAATCCTCGTTAAATGCGGCGAAGCAGTGATTTCTTACTGAAGGATAATAGTTTTGAATACGTAATGGATAAAAAGATATTTAAATAGTATTTAAGACAAGATAATAAACACTAATGCATCAACAAGAGGGCACGGGATATTATTTATGACCAAATGAAAATATATACACCAAACATTGCATAACATATCCGTTCCTAAAACCATTTAAAAGATAAATCGTCTGACAACTGACAAATACACGTATCTTGATCTGTTTGATTTAAATCTATCGAACTCACTAGATTTAATTTCACCCATAGCCGAAATTTGTTTTTCCCCAATGGTTCCAGTCTCTATAGACGAAACAAAGAAAATTAAATATATACAGCTAGAGCAAATAACATCATCAAAACTTTCACACGCAGTTATATTAATTAAATTCAATTTCAGACAGCTCTGCGCACTATTTCATACTAAGTCTTTTCATTTCTGGTTTTATAATTCTGCCTGTGAGGATGTTTTTGTAGACTATTAGCCTGTTGCGCGAAATTTACAAACATATTGTAACCTATTGCTTTGTCTGTTTTCTCTTGCGTGGTGGAATTGCAAATGATGTGAGTTTCGCTGACGAAAATAACATAGCGAATGATGTGGGCTCAGAAAAAATAACTCGCAAATTTTGGCTGATGGTTGCTTCCCGATGGTCATCCACCTCGCATCGAGTTCGCTAGAATGTTCTTCCACTTAATGGCTTAAGATAACGTGAAATGATATTCGTTTGTAGCTTAAGATTGTGCAAAGCATAGTCAGCGTCCGAGCATTATTGTATTTTGTTTGTTTTTTATTTTTAAATCATGAAGATGTAGAAAGTGTAGCAGAGATAAAGCGATAGGATGGATAGAGTGGAGAGATATACATACACACAAGAAAATACATTCAGGATTGTATAAAATATTCGTATTTATACTGTAAGTAAAGTGTTTTTTCATATATACTTCTTGCATGAACATACATATCCATGCGGTAAATGGACGACATGGTTTTATGAACGGTTTTACATGCCGCCGCTTCTCAGGCTAAATTGTATTGCGATCGAAAGCCCAGTTTGCTGACAGGTTCGTGTTTGGCACTTTGGCAAAAAACACTCCCCTTACTTTCGTGATAATCGCTAAAACCCTAAAGTATGGTTTATCCCATCAATCTTAGCTGATGCTATAAAAACAAAAGCCATAAAACAACGACGTCGCGGGCAGGTTGTGGAGGTGCTTGGGGAAGCGATTGATGCCCCTGCGTTTTATGCGCTAGCGTCCAACCAGGTTCCCGCTTAATTGGCATCTTTGTTATTAATAAGGGCGCCTGGAGGGGTAGACCATGAGGTAAAAAGTAGCGAGACTCGGTGAACGACCTTTACAATCGGGTAAAGCTTTTGGTCAAGATGGATTAAAGTGAAAGGAAGTTTGGGTCTTTTCGAAGACTGGTGTAATTTGATCTAACTTTACTTGCTGTATCTGTCGTATCCCTTTTAATTAAAAATTATTAACTGTTTCCTTACAACTTTTCTGAAGTTGAGCTGATTAGAGGAATCAAGTGGTTTTGATACTGATTGAACATTGCTTCTTTGTTCTTTGTTGTCAGGTGTATTAAATATGTATTTTTTATTACCGTAGTTGTTGGAATTTTGTATTCAAAAACAACATAATTTCTTGCCAAAAACAACGTTAAAAAGCTCTAACCTTAATTTGGGTTATAAAAACTAACCTTATTTTGCAATCATTTTTTTTGTTGAAGACTTCCTGTAGTAATGAATTGAACCAAAGGAGTTTGGTAGTTCATATAAAGACCTGGTCCATCTTTCGCTAAGTGAAATTCGATCAATTGTTGTGACGGACAGGAAGCGTGTTGAAAAAGTATCGAATTACAGTATTCATGAACGCCTTTCTTTGTGAAAAATCCATCCAAAACCTGATTTAACGAATATGGAGATGAACAAAAACACATTTTAAAAAGGATTAATTTAGTTACGAGTTGCTTAAAGCATTATAATAGTATCATTTCATGAAAAACTTGTTATTTTAACATGGTAGTAAGTAATTAAAAACCCGTGATGCGCTATGCGCTTGTATATAAACCCTATAAAGATAGATCGAATCATTTGTGCCAACGTGAATGGCTTTCCTGTCAGGAAAAAATTGTGTTCTTGAAACATTGCTTTACTGGTGTGTTTATCCCACAAATATAGAATATCAATAAATGTGTGGTTTAAGCAAAGCAAAAGCAAAGCTAAAGCAAAAGCGTAAAAGGTTGTGGAATATCGGCAACAAAAAAATTAACACGAAACCTGGGATCGGGAAGCCTTTGAACAACTCTTGGAGAAGGAAAAGAGGGGTTGATTTTTGACCCAATTTTGAATCCTGTCATACCAATAATATATTAAAAGTCTGACATTGGCATATTTTTAAGTGTGTTATTGACTATTTGATCATTGATTCATTACTACACTGCTCATTATGTGCGTTATGCTACGACCCGCCTGTTATCGATGGGTGGAATATATTAGATTGTATTAGAGTTTTTTTTCATTACAGTTTTATTTTATAGTTGCCTACCCAACTATAAAATAAAACTGTAATGAAAAAAAAAACTCTAATACAATCTAATATATTTCACCTTCTTATTACCCTTCTCACGATTCAGATGGGATTATGGTACGTATGGATCTTGTCACGTAAAAACTGGCGTCGCCATCACTACACCATCAAAGCGCTTCAATCATTTAAGTCTAATGTTTACTTTTCCTATTACGTATCGTAACTCTCATTCGTAACACTTCTAAATGGAACCACCTGCGGGTGGTTTTAAAAGGCTACTCATCATTGTTTTTACCACCCAACGTGCCAGAATGCCCGACATAGCAGAACCATGTCTGTAAAGGATGTTATAGTTTTATGGTACGCCTCATCGTACCGCATCCGGTACATCCGCGCGAGGAGTTAATTCGAGAAAGAAGAAAAGAAGCCCATGCATTCGGATATCACCCTTTCGGTAGCTTTATGTTCGGTGCGCCTAGAATAAACGAAGACAATGACGCAACTATGGGAAATGTATACATGTATAGAACAACCGATCCTAGTACGAGCAAAGCGAATGGAAGATAAACTCACCAGTCGCTCGACTGCCCGCAGAGTTAATAAGTTCTTTTCGTCATCATCAGCAGGGTACTTTTTCGATTAGTCAGCGCATCGAATGCTGTGTCGATCGCCCTGACCGGAGATCATATTAAGCACTGGATCACACGAAAACAGCGGAGACAAAGTCATTCACATCTCGTTGGAAATTGGATGGCAACAATGGAAATTTTCTCCATGCCACCATTTTCGATTAGAATGGGCGAGCGAATCCCTACGTGATCTCGATCCCTCGCTTGCAGACTACATTGCTCGATCAATCAGTATCTCGTATACGCTCAGGTGTAGACGGCTGTACAGTTTCTTCGACAGTAAGTTCTCACGCGCGCACAGGAGATGGCAACTCTCACGGTCTCAGATTGGCTCTGATCTCACGTGTAATTGCGAGCAGCCCATCTATCTACGTTGCACTCCATTATACTAAGTGACCGCATGTGATTTGTTAATTTCTTTTCTGTACGAAACGAAATTATGACATGGGGTTAGTTTGCTAAACGAACTTTTCAGACGCTTCGCAAGCAGAAGGGAAAATATAAGTACTTTCACTCACCGATCCACAACCGGAACTCTTGGCTGTAATTTACGCATGGTAACAATACCTAAACTAACATCGGAAGGTGACACTTGTGAACTGTATGTGCGCTAGGGCATCGACTTACATACACACCAAAAGTACATTTAATTACGGCAAATTGGTCAATGATATTCTTCTTTGGTGTAACAACCTACTTGGCCATGTCGTCTTTCCTTTTTTGTTGATGTTGTTATGGAATGTGGAAAACCTGCCAACTGTGTGTGTTTCAAAAAGCCGCTACAAAATGATGAGTTCGAACAAAAACCAACCTTAGTTTTAGATCGGATGCACAGACAATCAGTATAATACGGAATGTTATTACTACAGATGACTGTGTATAGCAATACGGCCAGGCCGTTTCTACGAAATAAAAAAAATGACTGTGTATGTATAAGACAACGTAAGATAATTTCTATAAAGGAACGAATGGAAATTCACTAAAATATTTTATTTACCGCCTTGCCTTAATAATACCGCCTTGCCTTGTCTCCCGTTGTTTTTTTTTTTCATTTTTACGATAGATTGTCCATGTTGAGCCAGTTCTTCGAGCTGTCCTATATCTGGTTTACTGTACTATACTTACTAGACCGATTTATACCTCTGTAATAGCACTGATCAATGTCACTAGCACTCCGTGTGACGGAGAGATGGTTCAAGTTATGATGAATTGATGTAAGACTGCAGCACTAGGAGATATTTTTTGATCGTGAAAATTATACTCTGTTTTCTGTGAACTCACGGCTTAATGCTTTATCCGCCCTACTTTTGTATGAGGTTGTACTTTCCTACCTTTTTATCATCATCGGTAATCGATGTCGTTTAATTGGTCACTCAGATCGAAACCACCCAGGCTGTCTTAATGCATGGAGCATTGATGAGATTTTTGATTATATTTAAACGTTCCATACTAATATCAACTGCAGCTGCAAACGCATGTAATTAACAAATATTCTTCCTTTTCTTTCTCAGCTGCACATCTCGCTACTCAGGTGATTTCTGCGACTACCCAAATCCATGTCACACGGCAGCGGGACCTCGCTGTCAAAATGGTGGCACCTGTGAAACAACCTTCCGCGACGGTATCCCATCGTTTTCTTGTCGATGTCCTATTGGGTACACCGCGAGCTTGTGTGAGATACCGGTGAAGAATGCGTGCGATTCGTCACCGTGCAACAATGGTGGTAACTGCAAGCTGAAAACATTGGACGATTACACCTGCATCTGCGCGACTGGTTATTCGGGTGAGTAGCGTAATAGTCGACTAGCGACGTATGATTCATCCCGTCATATGCTAACACTCAAATCTCTCATTGCAGGCAAGCACTGCGACAAGCAAAACTTGTGTGCTTCTTCACCGTGTCGAAATGGTGGCACGTGCACCCTCTCACCTAATGGGCATGTCAAGTGCATCTGCCTGAAAGGCTTTAGAGGCATGTACTGTGCGGACGATATTGATGAGTGTCTGAAGAATCCGTGTGAGAACAACGGCAAATGTGTTAATACGCATGGTTCTTACCAGTAAGTAGGCTTTAATTATTCGTTGGATGACATTCATGTAATACTAATGTAAGCAGAGGTACATTCATATAATACTAATGTAAGCATAACCACCTTTCTCGGTATTATGTTCAGTGATCTTTTACACCGGTCTTTTACACGATAGGACCGGTATCATGATCCCATTCGGACCGTCTCCCCCTAGCGATGAGTGACTTACCAGCTATGGTGGTAAAAAATCATCCAAGAAAGCCGATAAAACGGCAGGCTTGACTTCGGTCGTTATGCCAAAATAGAGTAAGAAGAACTCTTATTCAAATTTCATTAAAACTGTTAGGTGTGGGTGCTCTACCATGCTCAGAACCCATCCGAGTTGAGGTGGTATCTATGAGTAATTCATGTTGTTAGAATTCAATGTACAATGTATGTTTATAAATAATTAAGTCATATACCACACGCTAATGGGAATCAACGTAGTGATCCGTTGACACCTAGACTCGTAAATTTAGGAAATAGTAAATGGACCGGAATTGATACTGCGGTGTTGTATCATTATTATTATTAACATTTATTTTCAAGGTACAAGTCGTTCAAACACCTTGAACAAAAGATGTGTAGATTATGTGTAGAGGTTGTGTAAGCACAGTACAAAATTTCATAATTTTTGCAGTTGCCTCAGTTCATTGACCACGCTTCTACTCAGTGCCAGGGTCGTTAGCAGCTACTGTACGTCCCAATCAATTAATGTTCATATGGTTTGAGAAGCGTAAGTTGGAGTGATGTATGCTTCTATATTTAATCTTTTGTCTAGTGCCTCTTTCTCTCTCTCTCTCTCTCTCTCTCTCGCTCTCGCTCTCTCTCTCTCGCTCTCGCTCTCGCTCTCTCTCGAGTCGAGCTATGTGGTGTGTGTGAAGGCAAATGAATGAACTTTTCTCTTTTATGCTATGCTCTGTTGAAGTGGAATGACGGTTGAGTCATTGTTGGTCGACGGTCAAGCGCAACAAAATCGTGGTGAAAGGTAATCATGAAGCCCGATTCCTGATGATGATGATGATCTCAATTACATTTCCTTAGGATCTGACTATATGTATGCTTGAAACAACGAGTCATCACTAGTTTCGTTGTTGATGGTTCCCACTATCGCATGACAGTCGATTCATAAAAATCACAAAGGAAGATGTGATGGGTGGTGTTTTATTAGCTTCCATCTTGCGACCTGCTTCTTGTTCCCAGTATGTTTGGGAAGTTGTCAATCAAGCGAAGTGCCGCAGCGCTGGAAAGCTACTCCATCGCCATCGCAAGCACGAACATTGGCGATGCTTTCGCGTATCCGGGCCTCCTTCTACCGGTGGCTTATATCTGTGTTAGGTATTCAGGTGTAGAGTTTCACGATGGGTGATGGGCATAATATAAGGAACGGCAGACCAATACGCCCAACTAGCAGACGACGATCTACCACTGGGAGGACATTTGTGTTCATTTGGGCTCGCATCGGTACCCAAGCGGTTTACGTATATGTTTTGTTTTTGTCCAACCAGTGTGTGATTTCCGCAACTGCAGTTTCCTGACCCCACCAATTTAATATTTAACTACAACCAACGATTGGGTGTTCTCAATATTGTTAGTGAAGCTTACCTCCGCGACTTTAGTTTCAGCGTGTCCGGCCTAAGGGGATGTGAATTATAGCATTCAAGTAACATCGTAGTAAGAGACCGGATAAACGTATATAGTTGCATGTCGTAGTACTTTAAAGTGTTGGTACTAAGCAAAGTAGGTCCGAAACATCATTGGTAACACGATCTAAACAAATACATTCATAATAAATTTATATTTCTTTCTAAACTCAAAAAACATATCAAATGTATTCCGATTGATCTTTTACTTTTACATTACAAACACAAATTAATTTTTATTCCTATCATTCGTTCTTTCATATTTATATAAACTTTCCTGTCTTGTTACCTTTTCTTATGTATGCCGATTTATTTAATTGGTAAAGTAAATAATCAAGATACAACATGGCCCTTTTTTCCAAACTTCATATGTAAAAATATTCTTCTGGCTTTATAAAACAAAAATTTGTAAAATAGGAATGTTAATTCCTTTAACACCACTGGCTCTGTGTAACATACTGAAGCCTTACTTATTTACTTCGACTTACAACAACAACTTACAACTACTGAAGCACGTCTCAGTTCAACTTTAGTACAAAACTTATTTTGACCTACAAAATATCTTACCCTTTAGTACATTGAGTGGCAACATGAGCTCGTTCTTTAAATAACGCAAATTTTATCCGCCTACCATGGCACTTTTTGGGCGCAAATATTTACACCATTTTGGTATAGAGGGTTTGTTTTTTTTTTATACATACAAACATCGTCGCTCATTGTGTTTTTGCTCTTTACCCGCTCAGACCCTTTCCTTTCAGACCTTTTGCTCAGATCCCTTCCTTTCACTCCCTGTCTCTACATATATTGTATGTCTGTGTTTTACTATCTTTAGTGTAAACTTTCCACTTATGTTTTGCAGATGGGCAGTCATAATTTTTGGCCCATTTTTTTAAACGCACAAACGCAAATCACAGTGCGGGACAAAAATACAACACGCTTTCTTTTTTACGCTTTTCTTAAGAAATGTGTGCAAAAGATTTATATGGAAAGTAGTATCAAGTATAAAAACACATTTTATAACATTTTATTATTTATTTTGTCATAGCAAATTGAGCTCTGCAAACTGCAGCTCTCCACTTTTGGCTTTCTCTGAAAAATTTTGTTCTTTTCACAAAAAATAGGTGATGAAAAAATAAACTACTACAACTTTTCAAAGTGACACAGCAAGGTTATTTTTCGAAAAATTCTGCTTTGTGTCCGAAAACAACAAAGCCTACAAAAAGTTTTACAGTCCATGGTGAAACATTTACCACTGTTTAATTGGTGTCAAGAACGCATCCTGCTTTTGCGATGCTGCCGACAAAAATAAAAGTTAAATTTAAAAAAAATTGTATCATTCATTTTTTCGTTCTTCGTAACCTCAAAATGTCCTCTCTGGTCGTTGTTTTGCGTGTGTTTTTCTGATGACTGAATCACGATTTCGCCACTCTGCTGGAAAAAATAAAAATAAAAATTAACTGCCATACCCGGTAGTGTTTGCTGGAAAGGTGAATTCCATGGCTGTTTGGTTTATTAAGGTCTATCCATTCAAAATGAATCAGACATATAAATAATAATGGATAATTGTTATGTTCTGAGGCAAGAGATTAAATGAAATTATGTTTTTTCTGAAGACGAGAATTGTATATTTAATTTACTATTTTATGTTTTGCATTACCCATCTTCTTATATCTGTACGACAGGGTTCACGATCGCATATATAAAAAAAACAAAAAGAAACAACGAACGGCAAGTTTCCTAATACAACAATGATTAATTCCTGTTTACTTTTGCTCACTTGGTGGGATATCACCTTCTCCGTCCACTCGAAGCCTTTCGGAGGAAATCGCGCCTCACGGAGAGTTAACATTTTGGTGTGCACTGCAATCTTTCGTGTCTGGTCGCTGGCGAACATTCTCCTGCGTGCGTACGCTGCCACGAATGATAACGAAGCGAGCGGGTGTGGTGGTACGCAAGGAAAAGACGTGGAATTTTCTGCTCCAAAAAAGGGGACAAATGTTTCTAACGTTACCAGACTGTAGAGTTAAGCCATTAGTGTGGCAAGAAGAAATGTGCAAAGAGGAGATTCGAAACGGGGAAAATATAATAGTGTATAAAACCGGCATTCACCACGCTGCACCATTTGCGGGATTCGTCCAGTTTGCAATGGTCAAGTATTTCCTCACCCGCTGCCCTGCTCACCCATTCGCCCACTACGCATGTTATATGCTACATCCTTTGCGATGATCTCGGGCTGCAGCTAGTTACAACACACCAGACTTCTGCCACATGAGCCTGCCAATGGCCACATACCATTTTCAGTGCATTTTCCAAACCTCCTCTGCTCTTGGGTTTCAACGACGCAGCCCAAAAATGGTAACGCGCTATGTTTGAACGAAGCATTTTCTCGTCTCTTGCGTCCGGTTCGACGGTATGGACAGACGGAGCAAGTTTCCTTTTAGCGCTTCCGTTTTAACCACTTTTGGACTGTCGTCCAGGAGAACAGTGTGGTCTCGGATTGTTGTTCTGTGGTTGCATTATTTCTGCACCATGGTACGTTGCGCCTACCATTCCTTATTTATTCTTCCACTCTCCCAATGTGCTGCTGCGAGATTGCGTTAGTGCGATCGTCTGCAAGCGATGTTTCTCATGCTGAGGACGTGATAATATTTCGCTTGTTTGTTCAGCCGATTTATTTCTAGCCTACAAAGTACCTTGCACTGTCCTGTGCCTCATTGGAAACTCATAGTGCAGATATGTTGGCTCAAACCATCATTATGCATTTTCGAATTCGAATCGGAACGGAATACCGATTCAAATTGGCTCATCTTGCTAGCTATGATAGTTTTTTTAGAATCACTTAAATTTGATTTTCTTAACTAGAATAACAGAAGCAGTAACAGCTACGAGAAAAAATTATATTTTCTCTATGAATGAATCATATTATTATCAACCTAAAATTAATTAATCAATTTATTCAGTCAACTTTCATTTAAAGATTTCAATTCGATCCTAAAAAAAATTATTTATGACCAGCTGGGACGACGCAACAGTGATATTCAGAAACTAAATACAAGGCACTAGAGTAGCTTTGCGTGACGGTGATACTTTAAATTAGAGAAATTATTTTGTTTATTCAATAACCTATCTTTACTACGAAAAGTTCCCGGAAGTTATTAGAGTTTGATATATGAAATAAACAAATCTGTGGCGAGTTTTGCTGTAAACTGCATTAGCTTCCCGGGAATCTATTGATTAGTTCTGTTATTATTTTACACTAAATTAAACTTAGACTAAATTGAATTTAAGGCTAACTTAAAACTAACAAACTTATTTGTGAAGGAATGTTCAAAGTTCATGGAAGCGTTCATGTAACATTTGCTTTTTTTCTTCTTCCAGATGCATGTGTGAACCGGGTTACACTGGCAAAAACTGTGAGTCGGGCTACATTCCCTGCTCACCATCGCCCTGTCAAAACGGTGGCACCTGCAAGCAATCGACCAAGTACTCCTATGAATGCAAATGTCCTCCGGGTAAGTAGACATGGTAGATAATTTACCCAAGCGCAAATGAAAATGACAAAGGCGCCCCAGGAACCAGGTCTGTTGTTATTAGATTGTGTTCGCGATATTTTTTATCTGCAACAAAATTGCAACTAAGGAACGGGAACACTGAAAGCTAGAAGCGTGAGAGGGACGGGGGGGGCGTGCTGTAAAATATACATAAATCATAAATGAGTGATTATTTTCATTGTTAGATCAAAGACGACGCACGCGACTGGGATTGCATATGCTGTTGCTCCATATTTTGTGCAACCTTCTGCTGGTTACTGACTGGAGTTGAAATTGCAGCTTCACTCGCAGGGGCCAATCCGTTCTCATGTTATCATTTTCGTTTCCCCCGATATTGTTAGGCATCTATTATTTACGTGCATGTGTTTTTGTGCGTGGTGCTTTGTGTTGAAGCACAACTGCGGCTTTAAAAAGAAATATGAAAATAGTGGATACTGAAGTTTTCCACTCCACACTCATGTTTTATACATTCACGGTTTGAAGAAATGATCTACACATATTATATAAAGCATGCTGTTCTTGGCAATAAAGGTCTCGTCTAGCATGTGTGCATATAAAATGTTAATCAAATAACATTCACATCTGAGTGAATCCGAAATTCTTTTTAGATAAAATTGCAGCATTTTTCTTTTTTTCTTTAATTTTTCCTTTTTTGCCATCGTTTCTTACTCTCATGCCTAATTTTTATTATGGTTTCAACTAGATGAAATCGTGGATTTTTTAAATCAATACTAATGTGTGTTGGTATGCAATTTCTTGAAAGTGCACTTTGCCACATCTCCACATCTTTGGAACGATTTTTTTCCTCCATCCGTCAAATCAATCTTCCATCAAAGACGTTGATGCGAGATGGGATGATGAGAATAGATAAGAAATTATTCATTTTCTTTCTATTATATATTTATTCGTAAACTAATCGGGGAAAGAAGGAATGATATATTACATCGTGCCTCGGGCACAGGTGTGATCATTTTGCGTGAGAATAACTGTGTACGTATGAGTTGGTTACAATGTTTCACCAGTAAAAAGCAGCTCTATCACGCCCAGCACGGTAGAGAATCAAATGTGACAATCAAATGTAGAGAATCAAATGTGTTCTTGAACTCTTCCTTCCCGCCGTGCTGTGTCGCCTTTGCCAACATGTCAACAGACCAATCGCTTCGTCCAAAGCTCCAGGAGCAACAATCAAATGCACCGCCAGCAACAATCAAAAGCACTCCGACTATCGTCGCAACCGCATCAATCAACAATCTGGCGTCGTTTGAGAGCATTCAAAACGGAGGGAAGAGTCAGTGACCCGCAGGACAGTTGAAAAAATGTGCAGCTTGATGTACCTGCTGTAAGAAAAAGAAAGAAATTTATGCATTTCATCAGTGAGATTCGAGTTTTAAGGTTATGTGATGTTATGAAGATTCTACATCAGAGTGAATTTTATTGCAACATTTCATGCGGTTCTTCGTCAAACTATATGGCAGAGCAGTTTCATTCGGGTCGGTTTTCATGTTTCCTAAACAGAAATATGTATTATTATTATCTGTATTCAGATGATATGAGCATTTGGTACCAATGTATTTATCTTAAAATATAGTAATTTATTGATCTTGGGAATAAGGAATATTAAGCAAAATATGTATTTCTATCGATAGAAATCATGTTTGATCAAACTTTGTGCACATGGTCCGCCTGTGCTTGTGTGAACTACAACTACTAGTAACTTTATGCTATGTATGAATGTGTATAAGTGTGCTTTAAAGCACAGGGCTCCATACACGAACACACCCTCATGCTTCTCTTCGTTTTGGTCAGGCGTTTGCTCCACGTAGTGCATTGCGTTGAATTCTCATCTTTCCAAATTCTTTTCCATTGTATGTTTCCTTCACACTCCGTGTTTTGTCGTGGCTGGCTGTGGTATGCCATCACCCCACTCTCTTTCTCCTTAAATCTTAATTCATATTCCAATTTCATTTCACTCTTTATAATCATCATCGTTTCATTTCCTCCACTAGACATCAGCAGCTTCCATCCACCAAACTTTTGTTCATTTTATTTATTTCTCTATAATTTCACTTCATTCCTATCTCTCTTTCTCTCTCTCTCCTCTCTCTCTTTCTCTTCTCTCTCTCTTTCTATATCTCTCAGTTTCTCTCACTCTCTCTTCCTCTATCTCACTCACATACTAGCACTCAAACATTAAAATAAAATCACGCACACAAATACACTCACTCAGATACTTTTCGCTATACTATCCGTCTTGAAATATAGCGTTTCCCCACGTTTTGCGAAAGATCGAACACTTCGCCCGAGGTAATCACGAAGAGAGAGGCTCCGACACCATCATCATCATCATCATGATCATTATATTGGTTCGTCCATTCGGTTGAACTTTGGAACTTTTTCATTCCCAACATCGTTGATTTGGCTTTGGATATCCATACACTGTCCGCCTCGGACCAACGCATACCACCAACTTCCCAGCAGCAGTTGAATGGAAGGCTTCTCGAAATCGGGAATGATGGTGCTGATGGGGTTTGTTGGGTCTGATTGAGTCGAAGATCTTCTCGTGTCCATAATGGCGATTCGGTTCCCAATGGCACATCGGTCTCTTTCATTTACACACGGCCTGCTCTTTTTAGATTGTCTCGGTCCCACCGTTTGAGAATTGTGACCCTGGGAGATCTGTCGAATAGACTTTTTCCCCAGTTTGGGAAACGTGGCCCACCGTCACACACCGTGGACGAGAAGCTCTATCGATGGTATGTGCGACCAGTGACTGCGTCAATCTAACGACGCTGCCTGTGTCGGAAAATTCAGTCAGTTTTATGAGCCTTTTCCGGAGACATCATAAAAATAAACTACCATCGTCGGACCATATCGTTGCCGACGAACCGGATGCTTTATCTAGGCAGCCAACCAGTCCAGACCTGTCACATATATTTCAGCTGCATGCCGTACTATTGGAAGGTTTATTCCGCCAGAAGCTTCCGATGTATCGTTGCTTACTAGAGCTTTAAACTCAGGTTGTAGACTCCGCCGCTCGCAGCGGTTTCGTGTCTCACAAAAGCGGGACAATTTTAAATCTTGACCTCCCTGAATGAACGGCAGGATCTTCAATCGGATCCGCAACCACTTCCGGTTTGCTTTGGGTGTTGGTATGCTTATGTCACGAGCCGAGACTGGTGCGGTAAGCGAACCATTTATCATTACATACTGCCCCGCGGATGAACGTGCGCACAAGTCATGGTACTGCCATTAACAAGCTGAAAGAGCATAGGGCGTTATTGGAGAAACATCCAAAGGCGTTTCAAGGAGCGGGTTTTTATTTCTCTTTTTGGTAAATTTTACCACTTCAATATACGTCTCCACCTCTGTTCGTTGCTTTCTCAACATGGCAGCTATGTGCGTGTGTACTGGCGCTGGCGCAGAAAAACCGCAAATTTTAATCTTATTTCACATGGTATGGCATAATTGCAATGATTACTTGTCCGGGAGAACCCAACAGCACAAGCAAAGCTCGTGGAATCATGGAAAACTGCGATCTCGGAGCCCTCGAGATACGTTTCTTCCTTCTTTACTCTTCATTCAATCATTTCCAGACATTAAAAAAAAAAAGATTTGAGTTGCCCTTAAGCGACGAACCGCCCAGTGCAGTACGGTTTGTTGTGAACTTAAAATATATGAAAAGCACAGATTTTATTAACAAACTCTTACTTTTATCGAAGTTTCTGACAAATAAAACACAAATCCTACCTCTAATGTTACCGTTCGACAACGATCAAACTCAGCATCTTAGTGCTCATTGTCCACCTTCAGTTCAATCTAATTTTGAGGAATATATGTACATATTTTTCGTATGTCTTCATATGAGTAGAAGGAAAAGAATAAATGAACTATGAATTTAAAGCTATGAGCTTTTGTTTCGGTTCGTTAATAGCGACTGTTTAAATACCATGCGTATTTTAGCATTCTTGTATACCGAACCTCCGATCTGCGATGTGAAGTTGCTGTCAGTAGTTTTTTTGTTTTTCTTGTTCCTAATCTAACTTCCATTGGCTCATGACCCATTGACGGAATGTTCAGTAAAAAGTTATAAAAATATTCCTGACATCAATATATTTCATACATTATTTAATTTCTATAGTGTTTGAAATAGTGTTTGAAGCAGGTCGTTCCATCTAAGCGCAATATTGCAACATAAACTACAGTGGCTGGAGAAAATCTAGCGTGGTGTAATGCGCATAATGAACCAAAACGATGCTGGCAATGAATTAGCTGCAATAGCAAATGAATCAACTCGCTCGGTTAACATATAGCTCTATATAGGACTGCTAAGAACTGCTCGTTCGCTGCTTCCATTTTAATGCCCGAATGAACGTATTGAATGACTGTCCAACCCAGCGAATGAACTCGACCGTCGATCGGTCATGAAAGCACGTTAAAAGGAACGATCACTTCCTTCCATTCCACTGCGCCCCGTTAAGCCTAGCAGATAAAAAGGAGAGTGAGCGAGGAAAACAACCAAGAAAACCATACACGAAAGACAGAAACGGCGTGCGCGAGACGAAACGAGATGGCAGCAAGATACGAAACCGTGGGAAACTGTTCCAGCACCAGTCCACGCAGCCAAGCTGTTTTGGTTGCGGCTGTCTGTCGATGCTTCTGCTGATGCTGCTGCTGCTGCTGCTTGTGATGCTGTTCACCCTACACCTCCTTCTCATCTTCCGCCATCTTCGTACCTTGTTTCAACCCGGTTCACAGGCTTGAGTATACTTGTGTGCGTGATCAGGGTGGTGGTCGCTTCAGTTTTTTGAATGGATGTAGCGCCAAGTTCCCGGTCGCGTTTTTGGTTACAGATTCGCTTCTTTCGTTTGGCTGCATTCGTTTCTTTTCGTCGTTGCTACCGCTGCCGCTGCTGCTTTCGGTCTGGCCTACGGGTATGAATTTTTCGTTTTCATAGCTGTTGTTGGCACCCTTTCCTGTCATGTTTATCGTTTTCTTCTGTCTCTTCTCGTGTGCACGCATGTCGCACGAGTTGCGTAAAAAACTGTAGGAAGACCCTTGTATGCGTACATTGGGCCGTTCTTTCCCGTGTTGTGTCCAATATTTTGCAGTACTGGAACAATCATAAACCGTTTCTGTACCTGATACTGCAGTTTCCTGATTCCAAGATTTGTGCGATTCAAGATGTGAGCAGGTATGCGATTACACACACACAAACACATACATTCTGTTCACCCAGGTAAAAATTCTCGATTTCCTCTCTTGCAAAAAAAAAACACACACATAGATACCTTTCTGCTAATGCTCTACTTCTGTGGCATGTTCTATCAGAAGCACGGACATGGCTTCTTCCATCTACATGCGTGATTATAATAACTTTATGGCTAGCAATGGTGTTACTCTTTCTTTACTGCAAAGTTTATTATTTGATTCGCTCCCCACGCAATCGTTTAGTGGATGGGATATGGGATGGGTTCATGTGTTGAAACATCATTCACTTAACAACACTTCGTTCATAGAGTGATCACCGAGGAAGAAGGGAAGCACGAAAATCATGTATAATAGCCAGGAGGATGCATCCTTCACATTACCTATATGGATATGCTTATTTTATAATCATCGAAACTTTGCGTATGCATTTTATCAAAACCTATAAATCGCCATCACTCTGTCCACGCCTTGGTGGTCCCAAAAATAACGTAAGCTGCAGGGAAGTTAGGATATGTGATATTTGATTACATTTTGTGTTAGGCCGTTACGCTTCCCTAATGTTGAAATGCGAACTGATATGGACTGGTGTTAAATGATGAAAAAATTATAGGATTTTTCCCCCCGTTTTTAATGTCAAATTTATCATACGTTGTGCATATTACGTGCTGTTCCTTTTATCGGTTTCGTTGCTTGTGTTTTTCAATTTCTTTATTGTTTAGCGTGTTTCGTTGAAATTTAGATTTTGAATCCTAAAAGAAACATTAATATTTTTCTTCGAGAAATTTAAAAGTAACATAGGTCCAAGTTGTTTTCTATAATATACAAGTACAAAACTTGTTGAGTCCTTGTATTTACGCTGTTTGATCACCTAGATGTTTACTAATTCGTATTTTCTTTCCCTTTTGCAGGCTTTCAAGGCAAAAACTGCGACGAGAACACTGACGACTGTCCGGGCAACCTGTGTCAGAACGGAGGCACATGCGTGGACGGTATCAACGCCTACCACTGCAGCTGCCCGTCTAGTTTTACCGGCGAGTTCTGCGAGAACGATGTGGACGAATGTGCGCTGCGTCCGTCGATCTGCCAAAACGGAGCAACCTGCACGAACACACACGGTAGCTATAACTGTATCTGTGTGAACGGGTGGAATGGTCCGGATTGCAGTAACAACATCGACGACTGCGTGGATGCGGCCTGCTTCAATGGTGCGACTTGCATCGACGGTGTCGGTAGCTTTTATTGTCGCTGCACCCCGGGCAAGACGGGTCTGCTCTGTCATCTGGACGACGCTTGCACGTCGAACCCTTGCCATGCCGATGCGATTTGCGACACTAGCCCAATCAACGGTTCATTCACGTGCTCGTGTGCGGTGGGCTACAAGGGTATCGACTGCTCAGAGGACATCGATGAGTGCGATCAAGGTAAGGCTGTAAGATCTGTGTTTGCAAATTCAGCCACGGCCGCAATGCTAACACTCTTCGCTTTCTACCATCCAGGATCGCCGTGCGAACATAATGGAATCTGTGTAAATACGCCCGGTTCGTTCGCCTGCAACTGCTCGCAAGGATTCACCGGCCCACGTTGTGAAACAAACGTGAACGAATGCGAATCACACCCGTGCCAGAACCAGGGCAGCTGTCTAGACGATCCTGGCACCTTCCGTTGTGTTTGCATGCCAGGTAAGATCACATTAAAAGAAAGAAACAATTGTATTCAAACTGATGAGACAATCGAGAATGAACGATTTCAAATCTAAGCTCCCGGATGTACGGACTGGGTACCCCTGATAGATATTGGATTTAAAGATCTTTCAATTAAGCCGTGTCCTAATCATGTGCAGAAAGCAACCTTTTTAAAAATGCTTTCAAAGCAATGGCTCAGCGTGTAGAATCAGATTGTAATAAATGGTGTTGCAGTTCCAAACTGATGTTGTCATTTGGTAACGCCCACGTCTAGCCAATACCAAACCAGTTACTTACTTCATTTCACTGGATTCAGCAAACAAACTTGATCAAGAACTAGTCTCACCCTAGTCGCTCAGCTTTGCATTATGGTATATGTATTGACCGATACACATACACTTGGAAAATGGTAACTCGTCGATGATTAATGTTTTCATTTACCCCGTTGTTAACCTCAAACCTGTTTTCAGATGACGGAAGTCCACGAGAACTGGGAGGTATGATAAATATGTTGATTTAAAAGGTGACCTTATTTGGTTCATGTCACGAGGCGTATGGATTTAGAAAAGCATAGTCACTCTTGATAACTTTTCTCGTTAAAAAATCAATTTATTTTATTTTGTTTTGTACAATGTTTGGTATCCTACTAGTTTTGTGGTATTGTATTACGAGCTAACCTTAAAATTGTATATACTAAAAATTACCAACGGAGGTTCTGAGTTGATTTAACTAATTAAAACCTTTTTGCCGCTTATCTTGGTAAAGTTCTGCTCTCGGCATGTTCTATGATATTTACTAGTTATTGAAGTACCGCGAGTAGAAAACGCTGGCCTTGGACTGCCAACGGCGCGACTTGGATTCCTAGTTCAATTTACGTACAGATCACGTACGTACCGTGCACAATCCAGAGGCAGTGGCGTCGCTTACTCACGCTTCGGATCTTCGAGTCGGAATCTCCTGCACATTAGTCGTCCTTTACTTTGACTTCCCTCGGTACTTACTTCACTCTATCCGTGATTGTCCCTTCGGAGTTCGCTGGACCAGTTTTCCCATGCGCGTATGCCTCAAACGGTACTTCTCGAGATTTAATCGTACAACTACTCTCAACTGCATCCCATACTCTCCTTGAAGTGTGCTCTCCTGGGTATTCCGCAGCACAGTTTATTTGGTTTGCGCATTTTCCGTGTTGCGTTGTGTCTCTATGTTTGTGCTGCATTAAATACATTATCATCATCTTCGTCATTGGCTTCATCGTCATTCCCGGCGCTTCGTTTTTGCAATAACTAACCGGCAATGATATTCTTGCTATGCTCTTCTTTGGTAATTAATTGCGTACTCGTTTGTATGAGTTTGCGATCACTTATGTGGTACGCCAATTTTGTAAACGCCTCACCAAACGGATTGACTAATTCTTCTCGGTTCCTATCGTGGCATTCTAAAACCTTGACTTATCTCTACCAGAATTCTCACGGTTGGGTACTTCTTAGGAATCAGGAACTTCCCGCTACAAGGTAACAGAGAAGCATTTGTGGTAAAAACTGCTGCACGCGTTCAATCAATCGTTTTAATAATTATGGTATCGCAGCGACTAGTTGCTCTCCAGTTCTGAAATAACACACATACCAACATCGTGTATTGGCTATGTCTGTGCATTTTTTAGTTTTTTTGTTGTTGATATTCTGCACTTTCTTCAACTAACTTATGCCATTCCAACAGTTGTTTTGATGGTATGTCTTGATTGTTTTCTAATTCGTTACGTTTATGTTGTTCACATTAAGGATTTGTAGTATGTGTGTAAGAAGGACCAAAAAAGAAATATGAATGTAGAAATAATTTCATGGGAACTCTTGGGAAAATTAATTAATGGACACTGATCATTTTCGTATCCTGTAAAATGTACGAATTGTTGGAAGCATGTGCAACATTCATGTTAGGACTTCATTTAATTCTTAAACAGAACATAATTGATTCTTTAAAAACAAAATACCGTCATTTGAATATAAGTACTTACCACAGGAAGTCTTGTACCTTTGAATGATTGTGTTTTGAATGATTATTCATGCCAAGTTTGAGAAGATTGTGGTTCGTCATTTCTCGATTTAAATCGGTCTGTCACAAACAAAAAGTAGTTAATGTTTAGTAACATAATTCTTCTTATTTCAGGTTACACTGGTACGCAGTGCGAGATCGATATAGATGAGTGTGCAACGAATCCTTGTCTCAACGGCGGCATCTGTCGTGACATGGTCAATTCGTTCAAATGCACGTGCGCTATCGGATTTTCAGGGCTACGGTGTCAAATAAACATCGACGACTGTATGTCACAACCATGTCGAAACGGTGGTATCTGTCACGATTCGATCGCTGGGTACTCGTGCGAGTGTCAGCCAGGTTATACGGGACTATCCTGTGAAACAAACATAAACGATTGCCAGTCCAACCCGTGCCACCGTGGCGCTTGCATTGACGGCGACAATTCGTTCACATGTCTATGCAATCCAGGATACACCGGCTATTTGTGTCAGATTCAGATCAATGAATGCGAGTCCAACCCGTGCTTGTTCGGAGGTCACTGTGAGGATTTGGTCGGCGGATATATGTGTCGCTGTCAACCGGGCACGTCTGGACCAAACTGCGAAGTGAACGTAAACGAGTGTCACAGCAACCCTTGCCGCAATGGGGCCAAATGCATCGATGGGATTAATCGATACACGTGCCAATGCGTGCCGGGCTACACCGGATTCCACTGCGAAACGAACATCAACGAATGCGCCTCGGATCCGTGTGCAAACGGCGGCGTCTGTATGGATCTAGTAAACGGATTCCGGTGTGAGTGTCCTCGCGGATACTTCGATGCGCGATGCCTGAGCGATGTGGACGAATGCGCCTCGAACCCCTGCATAAACGGTGGTCGGTGTGAAGACGGGGTGAATCAATTTATCTGCCATTGTCCACCAGGATATGGAGGTCGCCGGTGTGAGATTGACATCGACGAGTGTGGTTCGAATCCGTGCCAACATGGAGGCATTTGTCGAGATGGGCTAAACTCATACACTTGTCAATGTATGCCCGGATACACTGGACGCAACTGTGAGATAAATATCGACGATTGCGTAAACAATCCGTGTCGTAATGGTGGTTCATGTATTGATTTAGTCAATGGATACAAGTGCGTTTGTCGCGGTCCTTTCACTGGGCGTGACTGTGAATCGAAAATGGACCCATGCCAACCGAATCGCTGCAGAAATGGGGCAAAATGTTCTCCGAGTCCTAACTATCTCGATTTTGCTTGCTCCTGCACACTTGGATACACGGGACGGCTGTGTGATGAAGATATTAACGAATGCGCACTATCATCCCCATGTCGGCATGGCGCAACGTGCCGAAACACGAACGGCTCATACCATTGTATCTGTGCAAAGGGATACGAAGGTCGTGATTGTACGATCAACACGGACGACTGTGCATCGTTCCCGTGCCAGAATGGAGGAACATGTCTGGATGGGATCGGCGACTACACGTGCCTGTGCGTTGACGGGTTCGAGGGGAAGCACTGCGAAGTGGACATCAACGAGTGTTTGTCGATGCCATGCCAGAATGGAGCGACCTGCAATCAGTACGTCAACTCGTACACCTGCACCTGCCCGCTTGGTTTTAGTGGCATGAACTGCCAAACAAACGACGAAGACTGCACGGAAAGTTCGTGTATGAACGGAGGTACTTGCATCGATGGCATCAACAGCTACAACTGCTCGTGCGAAACCGGCTACACCGGATCGAACTGTCAGTATCGGATTAACAAATGTGACTCGCAACCGTGTCGCAATGGCGCGACTTGCCATGACTACGACAACGACTACACATGTCACTGTTCGTATGGCTACACCGGGAAACAGTGCATGGACTACGTCGACTGGTGTTCGCAGAATCCTTGCGAGAATGGTGCGACCTGCACGCAGCAGGACAACACATACCAGTGTGCTTGTGCCGCCGGGTGGACAGGGAAGCTTTGCGATGTGGAGATGGTATCGTGTAAAGATGCAGCTGCTCGAAAAGGGGTCGATTCTAAACATCTCTGCCATAATGGGACATGCGAGGATTTTGGTAATTCACATCGGTGTCGGTGCGCGAGAGGCTACACGGGATCTTACTGCCATCACGAGATCAACGAGTGCGAATCACAGCCCTGCCGAAATGGTGGCACGTGCAAGAACCTGATCGGATCGTATCGCTGTCAGTGTCGGGCTGGCTTTCAGGGTCAAAACTGCGAGCTGAACATTGACGAATGCAAACCGAACCCGTGCCGGAATGGTGGTATTTGTCATGATTTGGTCAATGGGTATAAGTGTTCCTGTCCTCCCGGCACGATTGGTGTACTGTGCGAGATTAATACCGACGACTGTACTCCCGGCGCCTGCCATAACAATGGAAGCTGCGTGGATAAAGTCGGCGGGTTCGAGTGCCGCTGTCCGCCAGGATTCGTCGGGGCCCGCTGTGAAGGAGACATCAACGAGTGCCTCTCGAACCCGTGCTCCAACCCGGGAACGTTGGATTGCGTGCAGTTGGTGAACGACTATCATTGCAACTGTAAACCAGGTCACATGGGACGCCATTGCGAGATGAAGGTTGATTTCTGTGCGAATAGTCCATGCCTTAACGGTGGCCAATGCTCGACACGACAGTCCGGTCATCATTGTGTATGCGCTGACGGCTATTATGGGAAGAATTGCGAGTTCAGTGGACACGACTGCGATTCGAACCCATGCGTTAACGGGCTATGTCAGATTGCGGATGATGGAGGGTATAGGTGCGACTGTCCACTCGGCACAAGTGGCGTTAACTGCGAACTAGACATCTTGAATGAATGTATTTCCAGTCCTTGTGAAAAAGGTGCACCGTGCCAGGACAAGCTGGGAGACTTCGAGTGCCTGTGTCCACCGAAATGGAGCGGCAAGACTTGCGGCACGTACGACCCGCATTACCATGGCTGGTATGACACAACGCAACAGCAGCGTCCACACAAGAACGGCGCTACAACGCTGCCAAACATTTATGCGATCGATCTGGAATACCAGCGGGCACAGTGCGTGAAGAAGGGTTGTCGCGAGAAGCAGGGCAATCATCGATGCGACGAAGAATGCAATACATACGCGTGCGACTTCGATGGAAACGATTGTTCGCTGGGCATCAATCCGTGGCTAAACTGTACGGCCAGCATCAACTGCTGGGAGGTGTTCATGGACGGATTTTGCAATGAGGAGTGTAATAACGCGGCCTGCTTGTTTGACGGACGTGATTGCGAGAAGAAACTGCAACCGTGTAATCCGATTTACGACGCATATTGCCAGAAACATTACGCGAACGGGTTCTGTGATTACGGCTGCAACAACGCGGAGTGCAACTGGGACGGACTAGACTGCGAGAACGACAAAGAACCGGCGCAACTGGCAGAAGGTGCGATCTCGATTATACTGCTGATGGATGCAGCGACGTTCCGTGCGAACGCGATACAGTTTCTGCGCGATTTGGGCCACCAGCTACGGACGACCGTACGAATAAAAAAGAATACTGCCGGCATGGAAATGGTTTACCCATGGAAGGGTGGCACCGCGCTGCAGGGTCTGACGGATAGCGAATTCGGACGGAAGCATCACGTCGTATACACGGAAACGCGCCAGATTGGCATACAGGTGTACCTAGAGCTGGATAATAGGAAATGCATCGGGATGAGCGGTGCAGAGTGTTTCGGTACAGCGAACGAGGCTGCGGAGTTCCTGGCTGCCACCGCGTCTAAGCACTCGCTATCGAAACAATTTCCTATCTACCAGGTGAAAGGCGTTAATCCGGACGACGACGGATTACCGGGTGCCACGAACGTGAACTATGTGTTGGCTGGGTTCTTTGGGCTGATAGCGCTAGTATCCTTTACAGTGCTCGTGGTGAACCGGAAACGTGCACACGGGATCACTTGGTTTCCTGAAGGTTTCTTTACGGCTAATACGAATGTGCGGCGACCGTCACGTCGTCGGCCGGACGGTCAGGAGATGCGCAACCTTAATAAGAACCCATCGATGGTGGATATGGTGACGAACGGTGGTCATGGCAGCGGTGGTGGCGCGGGAGGTCACGGCATGATGGGCCACGCTCAGCAGTGGTGCAACAGTGACGATGAGTCAGAGATGCCGACTGCCCGAAAGCGTATGCGTGCGATTGATCAGGGCTATTCAAGTGATCATACGGCAATCACCGACTACGAAGAGACCGAACCACGCGTTTGGGCTCAGCAGCACTTCGAAGCGGCGGATATTCGTGACCATCCGGCAATGATGACTCCACCAACGCACCATGACGGTGACGTACGTGACGTCGACGTACGCGGTCCGTGTGGTATGACACCGCTTATGGTGGCAGCAGTACGTGGCGGTGGTTTAGATTCTGGCGAGGATATCGACTCCACGGACGACTCGGCGGCCCAGATAATCTCTGAGCTGGTGGCACAAGGCGCCGAACTGAACGCAACGATGGATAAGACTGGTGAAACATCGCTGCATCTGGCAGCCCGATATGCACGGGCCGACGCAGCAAAACGGTTACTGGATGCAGGTGCCGAAGCAAACAGTCAGGACAACACCGGCCGCACACCGTTGCATGCGGCAGTTGCTGCGGACGCAATGGGTGTGTTCCAGATACTGCTGCGCAACCGGGCGACCAATTTAAACGCCCGCATGCACGACGGCACGACTCCGCTCATCCTGGCAGCTCGACTTGCTATCGAAGGCATGGTGGAGGATCTCATCCAGGCTGATGCGGACATCAATGCGGCAGACAACAGTGGTAAGACGGCGCTGCACTGGGCGTCGGCAGTCAACAATGTGGATGCGGTTAACATTCTGCTAACGCACGGGGCCAATCGCGATGCGCAGGATGACAAGGACGAAACACCACTGTTTCTGGCAGCCCGCGAAGGTTCATTCGAGGCGTGCAAAGCGTTGCTGGACAACTTCGCCAACCGTGATATTACCGACCATATGGACCGGCTGCCGCGGGATGTGGCCAGCGAACGACTGCACCACGACATCGTGCGCCTGCTGGACGAGCACGTGCCACGGTCACCGCAGATGGTGACTACGATATCGGCGGGCACTGGCGGTAGCACAACGGGCGGTGGTAGTAGTGGCGGTGGTAACACAATCATGTCTCCAACGCACGCGCATATGATCACACATCCAACCATAATCGCTTCGGCGAAGCAGAGCAAACAGAAGAAGCAACGTCAGCAGAAGATAAACGGTGTTGGGGTTGGTGGAGGTGTTGCCGCATCTTCCGCGGCTGCCGCACAGGCGGGAGTTGTGGCGGTCAACATGGGCAGTGTCGGTGCGTTAGTGCTAAGCCAAAACCCAACTAGCCCGCAGGACGGTAGTGCATCGGAGCTGGTGCCTGGTAGTATACGTCGCAAAGCGGTAGCAAAGAAGACGGGCAGTAGTGCAGCGGGTAAGAAGAGTAACGCGACGGGTGGAGCACCGGGTGGCGCTACTCCCGGACACGGTGGACTGACCGATCTCGGATTGGCGGATGATCAACTCAGTTCCGTCGACTCCCCAATTGCTAATCTTAACAGTCCGTACGACTCGGTTAGCCTGTACTCGAACGCGATGACAGTTCACCAACTGGACGCAATCAGCCCGAACGGTGGTGGGACAGGAGGCACTAACGGCATGATGCCAAAGAAACCTCCCAGTTATGAAGACTGCATAAAGGTAGGTGGCAAAAGCTTAGTATTTACCTACAATACTTTGTACGTACGGTCAAATACATGATTCTTCTTTATTCTTCCATAGAGCGCACAGTCAATGCAATCGTTGCACAATATCCAGCTCGATAACTATGGCTACACGGTCGGAGGTAACGTGAATGGAGGAGGTAATCAATTCTCCGACCTGCTCATCACCCAACAACGCACATTGAACGGTGCCGGTGGTGTAGGGTCCCTCGCGTCCAACGGTATGGGTTCAGCAGGGAACAATCTTATGCATACAACTATGCACACGATGGGTGAGAATGGTCTCAGTCCACCATACTCCAACCAATCGCCACCACACTCTGTTCAGAGCAACATGGCGCTTTCTCCTCAAGGCTATATAGGTAAGGCATTTCAGTTCACTCCCACTACCCATCAACCTGCTCCTATCAGCACCTTTCGCCGTCTATATGTACTTTTGATTGAAACTATTCTTCTAACACGCTTTCTACGTTTTTCTCTTTCTCTCTTTGTCGTTCTCCCTCTCTGTTGGTCTCTCTTTTATCCGCTGTATGTTTTCGCGCGTCATGTGTACAGTGTCTCCTGATCACAACGCCTTTGCAGGTTCTCCCTCGCCAGCCAAAACACGACCTAGCCTGCCAACGTCGCCGACACACATTCAAGCAATGAGGCATGCGCAACAGCAGAAGCACAACATACAGATGATCTCCAACGGTGGCCTGCAACAGCAGCAGCAACAGAGCAACAACAGCTTAGGTTGTAATGGTGGCCAGCAGCAACAGCTGAGTGGTGGGTTAAGCAGTAGCAATGGTGGCAACGGTGCCAACAATAACCCCACATCCAACAGTGCAATGCTAGCCGGTCTGCAGATGAACTTTGTGAACGGGTCAAGCGGTCTTGAGCTAGCTGGCTTCTGTAGTCCAAGTGGTAAGTTAATCTTTTGAATAGTCAGTACTAATGTATTGAGCCATTTTAAATTATGAATCTCTCGCCATTTAATTTGCCTGACATTTTAAATTATGAATCTTCCGTAATATCACTAGATGTCATGATAGTTTTGTTTCCATCAAGTTACTGGATAGACGAAAAAGAATTATTATATAGTACTTGAGTGATGGTGCATTTCGTTTTTATGTCAACTCTCTTTATTACTATTTTCATTGGCAGAAAACATGATCATTAACATAACGCAAAAACAATATTTTAGCATGTATGAACATGCCTCGTAACAAAACTATTAGTTACATTAGATTCCTGTTCATATAGTGTAAGTTAAAAATGTACGTTATGAACTAGAGTCCACGATGTTCGTTTTGTATTCAGTTAGACATGTCTTAGAAAAGTTGAAATGATCAAGTATAACTAATACGATTTCTACATGTGTTGTTTCCCATTCAAGGTCAAGGCTCTCAAGCATCAACTTCTCAAAACACTACCGGCACGACCAGTTCAGCGATGACTGTTGCCTCGGCACATCTTTCACCACTGAATCAGCAGCAACAGCAAGTTATGGCAATGGTTGCTCAACAGCAGGCGCAACAGCAGCAACAACAACAGCAAGTGGCTCATCATCAGCTACAACAACAACAGATGCAGCAGCAACAGCAACAACAGCAACAGCAGCAGCAGCAGCAGCAGCAGCAGCAGCAGCAGCAGCAGCAGCAACAACAACAACAACCGCAGCATCAACAACAGCAGCAACAATCGTCCTTTTATCAATATCTGACACCACCAAGCCAACACAGTGGTGGTGTTACGCCGCAGCATCTGGTGCAAACGCTCGACAGTTATCCGACGCCATCACCAGAATCACCTGGGCACTGGTCAAGTTCCTCACCGCACTCCACGTCCGATTGGTCCGAGGGTGTACAGTCACCGGCGAACAACGTCTACGTAACGAGTGCGGCTGGTCACCAGGCCAATAAAGGTTCGGAAGCAATCTACATCTAAACACAGCGATTCTAGATCACTGCCAGAGCTACCAAGAACAATGACAAGTGTCAAGTGCACTTCGTAGAGGCATGTAACGACAACGAATCTGTTCGTTAATGATAATTTCCGGTAGCGTCAGATTACGTTGGTTAGGCTTAGACTGTATTGTAACGATTACAAATTTAAAGAAAGACACATGCTCGTAGACTAAGGAAAGATACATTTTATTTTAATCCCTTTTAATAACGCCGCAAAATAACGATTAAGTTTTAAATCGAACAATCTATGAAAGTATGTATGTGAACGAACATGATTGTATGCGTGACTGTTAATGTGTGTATAGCGAATGCGGAGGAATGACAAAATAGTGCTGTAATTGCAAATATTTGTTTTTAGTACGTAGTGTAGCAAACGTATCTAACCTGTAAGTAATCCTAAGGTGGTGCTTTATCGCGCTTTTTTAGCCTTCTACTTTTTTATTAGAAATTTCCTTCCGGCATTTGTTCATTTTTGGTTATGTTCGACCGTGTATTGTAATTGTGCTGGTTTAGCAAACAATTTTATCGAGCTACTAATCTCCCTTCTCAACCGATGTCGGAGAATAACGGTAGAGCGGTGTATTAGTAAAGCTACGGGCAATAATCTACAGATGTTCATGCTGGAGACACTCCGACAACAGTATGATCCTTTGTACATATATATTTGTTTGTTAATTGTTTGAAGGTCCCTCAGTTTATCTAATCTCTACTCGTTGCGTCGGCTGTAGACAATGTTCTCATAGCGCTACTTTCCCCCAACGAATAGGGAGAGAAATATATTAGATGTTAGTTCATAGTATGTATGGTTGACGCATATGTGTACGAATATTACGAACCTAAGGAGCTTCACCTCCAATTGTGAGGCTGTGTGAAAGGGTCGAAGATCTGTATATTTTTGTGTTTTTATTTTCGCTCTCTTTTTCTGTATTAATCACTCAGCATTTATTCTGTAGATATTTGTTTTTATAAAGCGTAGAATCATACATCAGATAGTTTGTTTTGACAATCTAACAGCCAATACAGCCAACTTACATTTATCAACAATCTAACTGACGGTATGGCTTCGCTTTTGAGGTTCATGATCGTTTTTAACGCATATAGCGATAAGTAGCTATTTCCATATTTTTCAATTTCGCTCTTCGTATCATTGCTCTCCGATCCAAATTTGATCTATCTCATCACCTTTTTAGTATAATAATTATTACCATCATTTATTATTTTAATTTAGCTGTTAAGAGCGTAGAATTTTGAATTGTGTCGTAATCCTGTTTTGCGATAGTTTGGTTTTGTTCGTTGAATGGAAAAATTTTAATTGTGTGTTTCTGCGGCCTTGCTTTTATAACGTTCTGTGGCGTATGTTGATGAACAGCGGTCAGATTACTTCACACATCTTTTGATTTGCAAGACTTTGAACTGGTTTTCAAAGAAAGACATAGATAACAGCATCGTACTGAAGCAGTAGCATAACGAAAACACCTAAATGATGTTCTAGATAAATGGAAGAGATGTTTACAGACAAACTTTTTTTTCATTTATCTTTAAATACTCGCATGTTAATAATGCTCTAACCCATCTTAGGCCAAAAGAGTTTCACCCGTTCAGTGTTTTGCGTTTAGAAAAAATATTTTTACTGAATCGCCAGCAAAATAATTCTGTAATAATCCTTAAAAATATAGACGAGATTTTTGCAATATGACGAATGAATTGTCATGACTACTTAGAGAGATATACCAATGGTTATTCTGACATTAATCCTCTACAATAATGACACTCGACAAAATCAGTGGAGTAGCCACAGCGGTCGCGACAGTAAAAAAACTTTAATTATGTAAAAGAATCGAAAAAATGCAAAACGTGAAAGCTAATCGTTGACACAAAACAGATTGCTCTTAAGCGTTTTTCATCCGACTAAGGGTGATATATAGAAGACAAATAACATGACAGGGACACAACAAACATAATTACATTACAGTACGTAATGGTATGGTAATACATATGCTAATGGAGTCGTATGAGACAGATAGAAGTAGACTAGTGAACGAAGAGTGGTAAAATCGTGTGTACTAGATGCAGGAATTTTAAATAAATATATTGTAAAATTAATACGCTGGCTTGTTTTTTGTTATCGTAAAACCTACAACAACGATAACAACAATATTACATTTGAAATCGCAGCTCGCATACGAAAGAATGTATAAATCATTATCACTTTTACCATGTAATCATTATGACACTTCCTTTTTTGTAAAATGTAAAACAATATTTTTTTCTCAGTCGAAAAATGTTGGTAGAAGCAGATGCAAATCTCAATGGCTTGTAAGGCTACTGAGCCAAACGAGATAGTTGCATGTGATTCTGATAACGGGCGCGCAGTTAGTGCCTTTGTTAAAGAACTTAGTGTAAATTTGAGATAATTATCAGCTGCCTTTTTTAAAGAAAATAGTGTAATTTTGAGATAATTTTCAGCTGACTAGATGAAAAATAAATAAAATAAATAAAATAAATCACAGAAAATTTTCGAAATTTTCGTATCTGTAATACCATATACGATTCCTGCTGATGTATGATATTATTTCTGTCATAGAGTAATTTTATTATAAATTTTATTACATGAATGGAAAAGTTTAGCTTGAATAATTTATGAGCTTTAATATTTATTTATGAACAAATCCTTTGCATAATATTGAATCAAATGCCTTTTCTTTGACTAGCAGAATTAAATCAGTGGATGTTTTTCTCTATCTGTTTGCTCATACATTTTTTAGTCTGTGTGATTGATAGTTTGCTGGTATATTATACATAGCAACCATTAGGATATATAGATATGGTGTGTGCAACATGAACTAGTTTAGTCAATAAACCACCAGTGAAAGGTTACAACTTAATTATCAAAAGATTATGGGCCCAGACACACCATACCTAAGAATTAAAGTAACCAAGTTCTCGAAGCCGTTCCAGTTCTAGAACCAGGATGTACAGTGCGAAGAAAGCAGGAATTGTACAGTTTGCCGGCGATGGCTACGACAC
>KI915087.1:3046-42908 GCA_000473445.2 Anopheles farauti
ATATATATATATATATTGATTTATTTATTTATGTATTTATTTATTTATTTATTTATTTTTTTATTTTTTTATTTATTTATTTATTTATTTATTTATATGTATGTATGTATGTATTCGTAGTGCTCCCATTTTCATTCTTGGCGATTATTACAAAAAACTAAAGAATGCTAAAATGTAGAAGACGACCCTTCATTAAATCCTGTGAAAGAAACAGATTGTATTCTTACTTTGTTTTAACGCAACATTATCTGGTCCTTCATTAAAAACGAGTACGGTAAGTGTAATTTAATTGTAGCATCCTTAAGCATTTTTGGCGTATTGGAATCAGAATATCGCATCTCTTCACGCTCAGGCGCTTGAAAAATTAGATAAGAAACTACGTTTCAGACGCCACGACGTGACCTTTTTCAATGCAATTACCCCTTGCTGATCGCCTGGTTTAGAATGGTTGCACCTGCCAGTATTGATTTCAAATTCAGTTGAAGATGGTTAACCGGGTTCATAGGGAACCGGAAGCGGAAGTAACGCAGGATATGGTTTTGTAGGTGTAATATCATGAAAAATTGCGCACCCATTGATGGGAACGTGAGATTGAAATGAATATCGATGGAGAAGAATTTCACAGCAGGGTTCTATTTTCGCTTACCTAAAAAAGCACAATAATAAATCAAAGAAAAATTTGTTAGGGATGAATTTAATAAATGCATGCAAAATAAATGCAAAACACTATCATGATATCACGATATCATGACATAAATAGCATCTTCTTGGCAGAATCTCAACAAGTCCTGCATCAACCGACTTTTAAAAAAATGATATACCATAACGGCTAATTTCTCACTCCTTGTTAGCATGAGACGATCCGTATAGAATTGTAGCACTAGTCCGATCTTGTGTAAAAGCGCTGCTATTATACGGCCGTTACGTACTAATAAGTAAATCAATATATTAATAACATAATTAGTAAAAAAACACACGACAGGTTTACTAAAACATTATTGTCCATCCAACGAAAGAAGTTAAGGCCTAATGAAATGTATACCATGCTAAAGCAGCCCTTGAAAATGGAGAAATTATTGTAACAATAGTTTCTTTTTCGTTCGCAAGGAAACTAAACGGACAGTCTAACGAAGTGCTATTTTTATACCGTCATAAATTGAGGCAGATTCACGGAAACCATAAATTGATGTTACGCTTACCAATGAATGGTATGATGGAAAATTTGGCAATAAGAAGCACCGTTCAATAACGAAAGAAAAAGATGATGAATGCCGAAGGTGGTAGAGAAACATAAAGAGAGAGAAAGACAGGGAGAGACATATAACAACATACATATATACAAAGTAGGAGAGCGAGTTTATTTGTGCCTCTGAGAGAGAGAAAGAGAAAGAGATAGAGAGAGATAGAGAGAGAGAGAGAGAGCGGAGATAATTGAAAGAATACAAGAACGTATATTAAAAAAATTAAACGTAGGAAAACCAAGCAAAACGTACGAACCATTTTTGAGAGCAAAAATGCGCATGTCCGTTGTGTGGAAAAAGAGCACGAGTAGGACAGCGACGTGATTTCATATGGGTGTGTAAGCTATACAGCGCTAGGCTAAATTGACATCCATACCATTTTGTATTAACTGTTCAAAATGGTCGTGTTTTTCGGCACCTGGTACAACTATATGAGTGAAGCTAGATTTCCAAAGCATTGTTATCCGAAAATGCTACTTGGAAACAAAAAATAAAAACAATCATTTGTAAAAATGTTCGACTGTCTCCTCCTTGCCTGCTGATTAACCCCTTTCATCTTACATTCGCTGTTAGGCTATCTATTTAAGTTTTCTTTCCTGATTTATTCACTTGTGTTTTTGCTCGATTCCCATCAAATTCGTTTTAGCGTTCATTGTTTTCTTTCAAATTAAATATTAGTGCGGGATGTCCTTTTCGCTGCTCTTCATGTTTGATTTTATTATTCCTTTTTTATTATTCCTTAGTAGTACTAAGCACTACTTCCAGGAATGCATTCATCTTTTGGTACAGGAATAATTTGCAGGAAAGATGTGAAAAAATAAACCCAAAACACATGTTTAACACATTTTCATAGACCGTTCCATAGATTAATGTAGTTGTAATCTTTTAGCAAAAGTAATAGTAAAGTAACGTTTTGGTTCCTTTTGCCATTCTCGATCCTCCGGTTATTCAAGGGTTTAAACGCAACACACTTCCTTATCGCGGTACACGTCACCCGACGATGAATTTTCAACACCTCATTTTCCGCACCACTAAATAGGCGGGAAAATACGTGTGTTTGACAGCACACTCAGGCACCCCTTTTATCTTACGGGTGAACAGACCCGCCTAAGGGCACGGTGGTAAAAAACCACTAACCACCGAACCTCGGAACAGCCCGCGAAGGAAAACACACGCGGCGAAAAGAGGGGTTTCCTTGCGAAGAATGCTTTTAATGAAAGCTGTTGCATGTGTTAATGATTTATGCGCTCCCGTCTAGCTATCCGTGCGATCGTCTCCTAGGTCACCAAACATTCTGTCTTCCCTACCTATGACGTGACTAAAACGAGGCAGAAAATCATTAAACGGCCCGGCACGTCTCGCCATCCGCGATATCTCTGCTTCATCAGAGAAATTTCGTTCTACGCCTATGGTGCTGTTGTAAATGTCTTCCCACTTGACAAGAGTACTATCTGTGCCTTTGGATGTAGATGTACATAAGATAGCGAAACTGTTTCAACTAAACGTGTGATAATCCTAACAGCGTTGAACCTCTTCCAGTGTGCGTAATAATAAGATAAATTGACACCGTCAGTACGGTGGCAACGTGTCAAAACCGTGGGATTCACACATGTCGCCAATATGGAAGAACTATATTAGCACTGCTATGTCCATGGTGCAATAGTCCTAGGAATAACACTACCGGTAAGGAATGGTTTTTGACAAATCGCTGCTGAAAAGGAAAGCGAATGTTAGGGAAAGTGACGAGGGTGGAATGGGTGGGTGATTTTCTCATCGTGTTCTGCACCAAGGTGTTAGATCAAGAATTTAAATGTTTCGTTCTTACTATATTATATATATAATATATATTCATATTCTTATATGCGTCGGGCTCCGGTTTTAAGTAGATTCATTACCTGCACTGTAATTAACACTGCGCTGCATGCTCGTCTAAAATGCTTGCCACTCTGCTTGCGCTCATCAAATCAATTAATTTCACAGGACTGTTTCCCGTCCCGGCACGGTTATCAGCAACCGCTTTTGTCCTTCGCACCAATACACGCACACGCACAACCAACCCGCTTTGGTGTTTCATTTTCCTTTTTTCTGGTTATGATACTACCCCACTAGGATGAGTTGATGCCATTCGCTCATTTTACTTTCTTTTTATCAATACCAGTACTAGCGTTGGGTTCGATGCACGTTACCGTGCATAGCCGGCTGGCGCTGGTGCTGAATAAAATATAAGTTACACTTTGGTATGTACAACAGATCCATATCCGCTTTTTGTTTTTTTTCCTGTTAGCTTTCTGTATTGCCATCCGATATGCACAGCGTGAGTGATTGACTGTGTCTATGTATGTGTGTTTGTTTGCAAGTATTGGTTTATGTGTTTGTGTAAAGGTGTAAGGGTGAGGTTAGGTTTTTTTCATGTAGTTTTGGTCGGGGTTTGCATGTTGCCTTTTTTATACTTAGCGCAGATTGCAGCCGTACTGGTAGTGCTGTGCAATTGGACCCCTGTGCGCATTAGCACTCCTTACTGAATGGTTCTCTGTAGACTCCCCCACCTCCGTTTTTGGCTATTGAAATGAATCGCATGCAGCTCCATAAAACAATTTACTGCCTTTCCTAGTAATGTCTACCATTCCGTACAAATGTGATTAAAATAAATCACTTATACATATCTCATCTACTGACATTGTCTTTCTCTGTCTAACGCCTGCTATTTCTATATATAACTCTTTTACACTATCATACCTGTAATTTCTTCCACAATCGTTTGCCTGCCTATTCCTCTCATGCGTCCTATCTCATCTCATCTTTTCCACGCACTCCATAATGCTCATTTGCTGCGTTCATCTCACTTTAATGTTAATATCACCGTTTCATTTTTACATTAGCTTCCGTTCAGTGGGTTTTTATAATTTTTGTTCTGTTCTGTCCATCGGTTTATAGTAACCACTTGCGCCGGTCGCTGTCCGATAGCCGTTGATATCCAGCCAGTATGCGCAGGTTGGCGCCCTCACGCCGGCTTCAGTAGGGTCGCCACACCGTCTTCTGCGCCTGCTTGATCAAGTTCGGCGAGCGCAGTTTGGTGCGCTCCGGGGACTCTAGCGGGGCAGGTGGTGGCTGTTGCTGTTGCTGCTTGATACAGACGAGTCCGGGGGCGGAATCGTGCAGGATCTGCTTCTTCGTGGACATTGCCTTCAGATCGCAACGGAGGCCGATGCGGGGTGGCGTGGTCGGGGCCATAGTCGGCGCTGTCGTTGAGTCTGGCGTTTCCGGTTTCTGCGCGACCGTGTCGTCTGCATCACAGATATCGGGTGAATTTTCGCGAGTGCCGGTGCTACCGGACGCAGTTGTAGTTTCAGCTGAAGGTGCCGCAGGTGGCCGTAGGATCGGTATGAACGCAGATTTGACGACGTCGATTTGCTCGTCGTCCGATTCGTCCTCATTGGCTGACGAGATGTCACCGTTGCTAGTGTCGTTGCCGATACTACTGCTGCTGATGCCGGGCACCGAACCAGGCGGTAGAAGCGGTGTGGGATGATTCCCGAGTCCAGTTAGCCGAGGGTGATGGGTGTGGTGGTGCATGTGGTGCTGATGGTGTGACGCCGTCGACAGGCTGCCACCCTTCGGAACCGGGTGCAACAGACCGGGAGGAAGCGATGCGGCCGCTGCCGCTGCCACAGCAGCAGCGGCAGCTGCAGTGGATAGTGCTGAAGGCGGAGGACTGGCGTTCGAGTTACGTGATGAGGCTGGCGAAAGACGCGACGAAACCGAATCAACGCTCGCCGTCTGATGGAGGGTAATGGTGGTGGTGAGTTGGGTGGGACGCAAGGTTCCGTTGGTGGCCGCGGCGGCCGCCGCCGCTGCAGCTGCCGCCGTTGAGCGAAAGGCGGCAATATCGTAAGGCAAAAAGGGTGACTTAACCAGCTGCTGTTCGGGGTGAACCGCAAACGATGAGATGGATCCAGGCGGGTAGGTGGTGGCGGAGCTGGCTAGTAGCGCCGACGTCTGGAGACCGTTCGGCGGTGGCACGGCTCCTGGGGCCGCGGTCGGTGCAGGCACTGGTTGGCTGACTGGCGAGCGAAGGGACACGAGGTCGGTTGTCTGATCGGTAATACCAGCGGCGATCGTCGTGGTTGTGCTGCCAAGGAGATGGCCGTTGCCTATAGCGCCGCTGCTTACTAGAAAAAGAAACAGTGGTCGGGCAGACCAGATGTGGTTAGAAAAGAAATGCCTAAAGGCATCCAGAAACACGAATTGGACGCGGGGTGTCTACGCGTACTGGCAAAATAGCGGTTCATGCACAGTATCTTGCCACATTGTGACATAGTGACGGAAAATACGTCAGAATACGGTGCAAAAGTATGTTGGATCGAATATTTTTTACTTCATTAATGTAAAAAACCAACAGGTTTCTAATTTACACTGTACTGCTAAACTAATTAGTCCATCATACATGCAAATGGTCAGCCCAATCTACAGTGCACAAAACAAAATCGAACAAACTATTTCAAGATTATAAATCTTGCACATCAGATCGTTGCAAATCAAGTGAACAAATTCGGGTTTCACTATGATATGTATTATACATAGCTTAAAGTAATCTTTGTTAAGAGAGCAGGATTTATTCTAACAGTGTCATTGGTTACAATAACAGACACTAGGTTTGCCGTTGTTATGTACACATACAATATATACGGCAAAGAGAGCAGTTAAAGTTTCTCATCGATAAGTATTTGTATCGTTGATTCCGTGAGACAGAGAGAATTTTCGTGGTAGATACATTTACACTTGTACTATTAAAATATACATAGATATACAAATACAGTGTAGTCGATAAAGAGAACTATCACGTACTTCTGTTAAGTCCGTATGATAAGTAATGTATTCCTTGCCTCATGTTCACTATATCCACCAAACCAAAGTTGTGTTAAAAAACACGATTCCCGATTCGTAAAAAGGATATGCTTGATACAGCCAAAGCAACAGTCTGCTCCGTACAATATATGTCTTTTACACACACGTCACGGCGGATTTTTATATGATTGGTAATGAACGCAGCAGTAAGACGCAGTAAATGGCATATCCTTTTGCTTTCTAACTAGTGCTTGCAGCTCGGAGTGTCTCGTTGCGGCTAGATTGAAAAGTCCTACCTTTGTCATGGCATCCTAACGTCGTCTGCTGTTGAGGCCCCGTCGACGGTGGTTGAACCTGTATAGCTTGCTGTTGCTGCTGCTGCTGCTGACGAAAGTAGTCGGACCATGCGTAGTTCATGTAGGCCGCATCAAGCCACCCGGCATTCAAGATGAATGGATTAAATGCCCCGGGGTGGCCGTAGGCAAAATCTGTTCCAGGGCAGAGACGGAAATAGGGTGTCGGTTTGAATTGAGCTCTTCAATAAGTTAAGGAGGAGGAGTCGAGGGAAGGAAGCAACTGGTCTAAAGAAAGACTTACTTTGCTTGGAGCGGGGCTCCCGAGGTCCGTCCACCGTTACCTTGATCGCCTTCGTGTAGGTCGCGATTTGGCACGGATACGAGCTGATCGTGATAGTGATCGAGAAGGACTTGCCTCGACCGGATCGCCCGACGAAGCGCAGATCGTTAAACTTAGCCACCTGGTTCTTCATCACCGCCGTCGCGTTCCGCAGCTCCGCGTGATAGTTTTCGTCGTTGCCAGCCTTGATTGTGACGAGCGTGCCGTCCTGGATATCGTCGAGCGCAATCACCTTGAACGCACACGGCAGACTCTTGTTGGATCGCCAGTGCGTAGGCAGCGCGGAGCAGAGTACGGCCGGTGAGCCCGTCTGCACCAGCTCACCGTGGTACTCCTGCAGCATCTCGTGCAGGTTGGCAAACATGTCGTTGATTGTGGTTGGCATCGATGGGCTTTGGCATTCGCTGCTCGTTGCCGCCGGTAGATGCATTGGATGAGGTGTAATGGAGATTCTAGTGACGCACGGGATAGTTTAGGATGCTGTTGCGGCCGCTGCCGGACAACACAATCTGTCGCGGATCAATGCACACCCGGGGCGAGGTAATGTAATAAGCGTTTGATGGTTGCTTGCTACCAGTTTCAGTTGATTGACAGAAGCGTGAGGCGCTCACTGGGTTGTTGCAGCCCTCGGTGGACCCGCCGCCTATCGGCTTTCGGGCACGGGTTAAACGGGCGGGTGGGTAATACCGCCAAATGCAACCCGCGTCACACACAACTATCACCACAGCCTACTACATATACCCCTGCGTACACACACGCGCATAGATGCACATTCGGGCACGGGAAAATTGTACTGTATTGCGCGCGTTAATCCTACGATCATCACAACACGATAGCCCACCGCGCTCGCTGCGGAACGAGATTTACAATGTACTGGAGGATGTAGATAAATATGTATGTGTGTATATGTGTGTGTATGTATCCTTGCTTGTGAAAATGTATGCTGACGGTGCACACACACTCGACCTGCGTGACGTTTTCTCTCAAGCAAACGTTCGCTCATGTACGGACGAGCCTAACCTATAAGTTCACTTGATGCACATACTCGCTCAGAGCCGCGCACACGTACATACACAAGGTACGCTCTTGGCATGCTTCGCACCTCTACCTATCGTTGATTGATCCTGTTGGGTGAAACCTTAACCATTAACATTCGCAATGAGCAAATGTGCGTAACACACCCACACTCGCGTACATCATCGGTCCGGTCCACATACAAACCTATAAACACATACACACACACGCGCGCACACACACACACATACGTCTAAAGGCTTCCTTTCGAAATTCCTATAACCACCAGTATAAGGGGGGCAGAAAACGCAATCGGGAACTAATTAAAATGGCGCACTACTGTCAACACCGCACTGACAGCGTATGTGCAAACAAAACACGCACGCACACCCGCCCTAAAAACCCACCGTGTTTGACTGGTTGGCTCGGAAAACCCACACCCTTTACCTGTCTTTCTGCTCCTCATTTATCCCCACTCCTCTCCCTCTCGTTGATAGTATCCTTGTATGTCCGGTAAAATGTCACAATTCGGGAACCGGCTGCGCTTGTGTCACCACTGACAACTCCAGGCTTGCAGCGCTGAATTTGATTGTCAATATGATTGGTAAACTCCTACAGTAATTGAGTTCTACTTCTCAGTGCCAATCCTTCCTCGGTTAGTTTGGCGCTCGGCGTAGCGTTCGAGGACATAATTCGATCGTCTTTTGATTGATGGCTAGTTGGGGTGAATATTCCTGAGTTAGTGACCGATCATGCGCGCACCGATCGCACTCGCTTTATGGATTATCGGTCGATTGCCGCGATCGTGGATGCTTGCTTCTTTCGTCCTGAAGACCGACACAATCACTCACTCATTCAAACACACACAAACACACACACACATACACAATGGATAGCGGCCATGGAGAGCGCGCGCACGTACAGCCGTAACGACATAATCATGTAAACAAACAAACAATCAGAACTGCATACGAATGAAAACAAACATCCACTCCGAACCGGACACACACAGTGCTGTTCTCCACCAACGTTCTCACAAAGTTTGATCGTTGCATTTGCTGGCGAAATTGAATCTGCTGGATACTGATAAATATTGCCTCGGAACAGCTCCCCTACACACTATCGACCTCACTTCCCCTCCCTTCCCGGTTCACCAGCGAGATGCAAATCGTATGTGTGTGTGATGTATGTTTGTTGATGGAGGACCTCCTCCACACCTCGTCCCATCCCTTGCAAAGAAAAATGAGCGTTCACTAATTTGTAGCTCATGTGCGCCACATGTAACAGACCCAGTGGTCGACCATGCGGCCCGTGGCCAAGAACGTACCAGCACGAGTAGAATGTATACACTGACAAAACCGCACACGACGTGATCTCTTCTCCCAAAAGACATGCAGCCTGCTTAATGTCTCAAACGAAACTGTTTTTAAAAAATATTTTTCGATTCCTTTTCGACTCCCATATTTCGGTTTGAACGGGCTGGTCGGGCGGACGGTCGAACGGTCTGGTCGGTCGGTTGGTTTGGTCGGTTGACGGTCGGTTTGGTCGAGGGCTGGCTTATTCCTACCCTTCCCCTCTTTCTCTTTCTCTGTCTCTCCTCTTTTGTCCGTATTTCTCTCTCTCGCTCTCTCTCTCTCTCTCTCTCCCTCTCTCCCCATTCTCCCGGCACCGATGAACACGCGATGGAGGGTGTGGTGCGGCCTAGCGGTGGCCGCGCTCGAGTGTGAGTGAGAATGCGTCCGTATGGGGCGGACGGAGACGAGAGTAAAACAAAAAGCAAAATAAAATAAATGAAAAAAATAAGCGAACGCGCGCGTGAAGAGAGGGTAACCGAAAGGCCGGTGAGTGATGAGGGAAAATAAAGCGCTCCGAACGCAAAAACCCTCCCCGGGCGGAAAAGCCATGGGGTCGTCAAATGTGATGGCTCGATGCGGCGTAGAGGAGGGTAAAGGCAACGCAGGAGGTCGACGATTCGTTACCCTTCGCAGTCATTTCCTCACTCACTTTTCTTTCGTTTTCTTTCTCTCTCCCTCTCCCTCTCCCTCTCTTTCTCTCTCTCTCTCTCTCTTATCTTTCTGGCTCTTCCCTAATATTTATCTCCCTCTCCCTCTCACCGTTTCCATACAGCTCTTTCGTTCTCACGTAAAGTGCACAACGCGGCATTTGTCGATCTCCGACGACGACGATGACGACCCCTATTCTGGGTGTATAAAGTGTGCCTTTTTCCACGCGGGACCTATTCCTGTGTGTGCATGTATGTGTATGCATCCTCAGCTTACATCCTATGTTTTCCGCAGTAACGTTTGTGTTGAACGTAAGCTGGCGCTCGGTTTCATCGGACGCCGATGCACAATTATGCCGTCGCTTACGTGGTGGAAATGCGTACCAAATCCCATTGAGACCGGCGATGTGTGGCTTTTCTCAGCAAAACGCTTTCTCTAACCAGCGGTCTTAAGCAGTCGCTTTTATTTGTTTTATTTTGTGCAATAATAAGAAGGTCCTGATCGCTCCGGACGGACCAGCCCGGTCTCCTGATCGCGCCCGGATGGACTAGTCTTCTCCCAGACGTGCAGTATGCGTGAGAGGGATGCAGCGCGGGCATGTTCGGAATACCGAGACTACTACGAAACGCGTTACTCCAGACCTCAAACACGCACACAGACGAACGGGCGCGAAAAAATAGTGCGAACAAAAACAGACAACAAAGCACAAAAAAAAGGACACGAAAGGTGCAGCACAAATTTTCGAAAAACTTCCGAACGAAAAGGACGAAGGGAAGGAATACGCCAGCCAGCACGATGTACAGCACTTAAAAATGTGCTGTGCAATACACATACACATATACATACCTGTTCATAAGTTCCATTTTTATTTCTCCAATCGCCAGCCTGCAAAGCCTCCGCCGCACACAAAACCAGCAGCACAGTACCTCGCTTATGTCCTCGTTCCAGTTCCTTTTTTTTCACCGCGACACACACACACACACACACACACACACACATATATATATATATATATATATATATATATATATATATACATACACACACACATACATACATACATACATACATACACAGACCGTACACTTTTCCGCTCCCGCTATTTGGATTTTTTGTTGATTTTTTCCTCCTCTGTTAGTTGGTTTCTGTTATTTCGATACTTCGTGCATATACGCGACGGAGATGCCCGACCAGTCCTTTCGTTTTCGCGCCCATCGCACGAGCGTGGTGCGCATCGGGAAAAATCTGCGCATCCGTTCGAGCGCTAGAGGAAGAGAAATAGAGACTGAGAATGAGAGAGGGATCTAAAAATCGAGTCGACTTTCTCGCTTTGATAACCATTTCGTTGGTAACGCGTGGGTGGGTGGAAAGGAATAAAACCGAGGTGCGCTTTCTAACTCCTTCGTATGCTTCTCCCATCCCACCGTGGTGCTCTCGGTCACGGTTTCTTGGTGGTGAGGTTTTTCCCGTGGTTTTTCCTTGCGTTGCGTCACCATGCCGCCACCGTATTTAATTTTCCACCGCACGCGGGTGACGGCCCGATAAACGGGTACGAAAGAGTAGCGAGCGCGGACTGTAATATTAATTGAATGTGGTGAGTGGAAGGAAGGAGGGAGCAGGAGAGGGGTACACGAGGGAGTGCACTTTTTTGGTGTTGTATTTGTTTACGGTGTTTTGTATGAATTTCTTTTGTTCCTATTTCTTGCCCTGTGTTGCTGCCGTTTTCCTCGTTTTTCCAGCCATCACTTACTCAAATTGTATGGTTAAAAAGGTGCAAGGACAACTCTGAGCTTTCTTTCTCACACATGCGATTTTTCTTTTCGCTTTTTATTACTTTTTAGACTACCCTTTCGGCACCAATCATTCACCATCCTCTTACTGTTGTCAGTAGCATTCTCTCTCTCTCTCTCTCTCTCTCTCTCTCTCTCTCTCTCTGTCTATCTGTTTTTATTTTATTTTTAATCCTTTCTCTCACTGTTTCTCTCTCTCACACACACACATACACACGGTGCAAACGGTTTTTCGTCGCATATCCTTCGGCGAAACCGAACTATCAGGCGGTTCCCAAACACTTCGGGTTTAGCATACACTGCACGCGCCTTCGCCTTCGACGAAAACCAACATTATCCCTCTTTTACAGTGGTTCCGTAGCAGTAACCCCAATTCTAACCAAACAGTAGGGGTTTCTTTCCCCCATTCCCCGGATTTCCCGTCATTTTTTGCACTCCCTTAGCCCCCGTCGCCCTTTCCTGATAGTGCTTCGGGCGACAGGAAAACTCGTTCGCAATGCGCGTCCACCACGGTTCGTTTCGCGAACACTTTACCCACGGGTTTCTTTTTCCCAATTTCATCTTTTTTTGTTGTGTATTCGAATCGCTATCACTGTCTCGCTCTGTTACCCGATTGCTCGCTCTGTTTCGTTGCTGCTTTTTGGCCTTTTCCTGCTACCTCTAGCCTTGCCCGCTGCTTCCTGCGCACCCAAGGGGCCGAACGCTCCCTCGAACAGGCCACCAAACCACCACGACCAACCAACCTAACCAAACCCAAAATGTACACCGCAGCCCAACCCAGTGGCTTGCAGCTCCTTTCCCTTCATTTACCTGTCCTTTGCTTTCCCTATATATTCTCACTTTCCCTGCCGACCCTTTCCTACCACACCTCGCCACACACACTTATACACACGCACACATTCACACGGCGTTCACAAACCCAACAGCAAAGAGGGAAAAGCGTGATATTTTATGCGCTAACAGTGACTATTTAGCTTAACAAGAGCAATGTCTCCCTTCGTGCCGTTTCGCATCCGGCCCATTGTCAATCACATTAGAGCGCCTAGAATTATGTGACCGTATCTCTTTTCCCTCTGCTGCTTGCCTCGTCCGCCTCATCTGGCCATGATAGGCAACGGTGGTCGACGCCTGCGATGACGTACACGCAGCCTGTTGGCCCGCGATGTGCTCAGTTGTTAATTAGCAGAGCCCCGCACTCAAAAACGCGGAACCTGCCTTAGTCCGCTCATTAACAAACTCTCCTTCTCTCTTTCTTTCGCTCTCTACCTCTATCTCTCTCCCTCTCTCGGATTGCGTCGCCCAGACATACGTGGACGCTTGGAACAGCAGCACCAACCGGATCAGGGCAGATCATTTTGCCTCTACGCGAAGTTACAAATTAAATTGTGTAAAGTAAACAATCCCTTTTTATCGCTTTTATTTCAAATAATTTCCAAAAAATAACAACAATAACAAACGCTACCACAATCGTTCGAGAACCTTTAATCCAGCTATTTAAACCCAAATCTTTAATACCTCAATCTCCGAGAAACGAATAGGCTTACAAGCTTCAGATTTTAGTACATTTTTGAAATAAAAAAATGTAATTATAATTTACAATTCGCAAAGGTTTGGATAGAATGTATATGCTCTTAATACCAAGGAAGGAATTGTAGGCATTTTATGGACAAATTCTATTTAAATTAGTTTCCGTTTTAGTTTCAGTTTTAAATTTTTCGTGCACATTTTGGTGCACAAAGCCCGTTTACTGCTTTATAAAGTCTGTATATAACAAACGCTTGCTGCATTGATGACTTTTTTGTCACAAATGTTCGATTTTCAAATCGATGGATATTGTTGTCGATAAAGAAGAAAGTTTTACAAAAATGAATCGGAGAATTTCTTTTATAAAAATCAAATCCCGAAGGGATCGGTGCACCTAGAAATGGGTCAAAATGGCACCCGCGGTTTTGCTAGTGTTAAAATTGAGGGATTTTTTCTTTGTTGCAACTGTTTTGAGTGCGTGTGTACGTGTCTCTATTTTGTTTTGCTTGTGATGGATCTTCTTCCCCGATATGTGATTAGTATTAGTCATTAGTTGAAAAATACGGTTTGTTGCCCTTTTGGGGACATTTTTACACCGAGAGAATGCTACAGGGCGGCTCGTTGGTGTTTTATCTCATTTTTATATTTTCAAACAGCGGTAGCCCGTTGTGCCATGTGCTGTTCGCCCGGTCGGGGCGTTTGCTTCCAATTTTCTGGCCAGAAAAGGTAGGGGTGCTTTTGGAGAATGTTAGTGTAGTAAATACACAAAAAAGGCAAAGAGAACCGTAGAAACGCGGGCATAAAGAGTAAACGTTTAATTTTGGTGATTATTTTGTCTTATCGAGCTTAGTGGCCAAAAAGGCAATAAACCCTGGCCGGGGACGCACGCGAACAGTCCATGGATTTATCATCGAGTCTTTTCGTCTGTCGTGTGAGGCCAGCAGTCCCGAGTACGGATCAGGGCACGGGTGTGGCTTAGTCACACGACTGCCAGTGAAGGATTCATTGGCACCTGCAAACCGATAAACTGGTTTGCGTTCGTCAGTTTTATGTGAAGAAAAATACAACTATCATGGATCGAAACACAAAAAAAAACCGAAACCCTACCCCCTCACCCTACCTTACGGTCTGCGTGACTAAATCATTGCTTGTAAATAACTTAAATAAATGAGGCCTTAAAGCAGCTTAAACGATTATGAAGCCTACAACGTTGCCTTTGGAAAAACGAAAAACACTCACCCACAAAGAAACATAAATATGCGACAACAGCAACTACAACGGTTCGGAAAAATTGCGGAAAATCGTGCACCACACTTACATGTATATACCGTGCACGAACTGTGGGAAAGATAGTGATGTACAGCTACATAAAAATGAGTGTTGTGCGTGCCAGTACCCTTTTCCCGATTTGGGCGTGCTGTGAAAAATTAATGATATTTTTGCTATACAGCGGCACTGTACTCTGTCGTGCTCTCAGCGATGCTTCATTTTCACTCCACCGCGGTTTTCCCCGATCCCACCGCATACATGTCGTCCTGCATGGAATGATAGAAACATGTGGGGTGAAGGAGAAAGGAACGGAAGATTGTTGTAAGCGTGGGTGACGTGGGGTTTTTTTTTCTCCCACCCGTAAAATCCTTTCATTCGATACCGCCACTAAATTTACTGCAAAACGACGCACAGTTGCATCTTTGCCGGTTGCATCTTGCCTGAACTGCTCGTTCGGGTTCGTATCAGTGCCGTGTCTATAGCCAAAGACATTGTACAAACCGTGTTGGCCACGGGTTTTGGTCGTCTGCGTTTATTTTTAAAATCTCATAACCCCACGCCAGCTGCTACGCCGAGCGGCTGCAACTGGTAGGGAGCTATAACGCATCAGACTACCGACCGACTTTTCCACGCCGCGAGTGTGGATGGTGTTGTTTTCGACACCGTCTGCATGCAGATGATTGTGTAGAAAGCCGTCCGAGTGTTGCCCCGATGCGGAAAAGCGACACGACAGGGATAGAAATTAAAAATAAAACAAACCCGTTTCTCTCGCACCAAAAAAAACCTTTCTTTCTTTTCCATCGTACATCCAACTACGCTGAGGTTTTCCCAACACAAACGATCAACTTTACATCGTGCAATATGTTCCAGTGGATCCGTTTGTGGTCCAAAATTATTGTGTATGTGTGTGTTAGTTTGTTTTTTTTTTTAATAATAACGCTCTGCCAGCGATATCGATTAATTTCAGATTGATTCGTTCGAAATCTCAACGCTTATTCTAAATCAAAAGCATGTCAATTAACAGTTTAAAGTTACAAGAGATTATCTAAAGCACATTTTCTTAACGGATGGCTCGGCGTGTAAAGCGAGTGTCATCTTATTATTTGATTCATTCTTTTTAACTGTGTAACCTTTATTCTATGTTGCAATTGAACAAATATGAATTTTAATTAATAAATGCAAGCTGGCACATTTTAAAAACCTTGTTTCATAATTTTATACATATTGAATAATATTTATCTAACAACAACACTAATCTTGATGGTTTTTCATCAAGTTAAACATTATTTTGTTGTGCAAAAAATGCACGCACAACTGATTAAAATTTTATTCTGTTTATTTGACAAATGTTTATTTTTGCAGCTCTCTTACTTCCTTTCATCATCACATCCTGCTAAAAATGATCGATTTTTTTATGTTTTGGACAAACATATTGGCTCACCTCACCACGCAGGCTTAGAAGAAATATTTTGTTTAAAAACACTATTAAAACATGTGTACAATCGCAATATTGCGATTATTTGACAAATTTTTTCTTTTCTTTGGCGTAACGACTGAAGTCATGCCCTGCCGTTTTACCGTCTTTCTAAACTAATTTTAGCACCATAACTGATTAGTAACTCCTCGACTTATACCATCTCTATTCTGCCAATAAAAATTGTCTTATACAAAATACAGAAAAGGATTTTATGAACCACTGCTGTTATGGGATTTTACAAGATCAAATCAACAACAAGGAACAAGGGACAAATCACAAGATATTGATATTGATACAAGATTGATATTGATTCCAATGAACAGTTTCAATGAGTTTATTCCTCAAATTTATACTTTGGACATACAAATAAAACATTTGGCAACATTAGAAGGACAAGAATTGAAATATGTGTTGCATATGAATTAATCCTAAGTACCTAAAAATATTACTGCACAAAAATGTTTCCCAGTGAAATAAAAGTAAAACAACTATGGGCATGACTGATCGGTCAAAGAACATTGAAATATATTTATCGATATCGAATAAACAGATAGCAATACGGCCAGGCCGTTCCTAATAATAAAAAAAAAAAAAAATAAACAGATCGTTCATTTAGCAACCGCTGAAAATGTCATTAATTCGTTGGAAATCGGACAGCCTGGAGCAAGCACTCTTTGATTACCAGCATGAAATTCAACAAGACCAGAGGCCTTAAATCGCAGTCTGGTTTTTGTGTCCGAGAGTTAAAAATGTGCACAAGAGGCTTAGCCAAATCGTAACAGCAATAGCCTTTGATCGTGGCAATATCCTAGGGTATACTGTCAGGACTGCAAATCACGAAGTATTGTGTGACAATGTCTCGTATATCAATTCACCTAGGTCTATATTTTACGCATTTCCAGAAACATCTTGAGTTTGATGTTTGCGATGATTACACACAAACCAGAAAACAGACGCGAAGTTGTCTGCAATAGCTTCTATAATGATTATGAGCAGAAATGAATGTCAGACGCAAACGATGCGCCCTATTTCTATACTAGCACAGATAAGATTAAGTTCGAATTATGTTCATACCGCCTAGACCGGTATTGAAACACCCAGAATAAATCATTTGAGTTATAGCGAAAAAAAGTACAGCGAGTGTGTTTGGTTATGATCTAGTGAAAGCTATTCGATTAATTATTTTCAAGAGTGTTTATGCTAATAACCAATCCAAAAACAACTATAAATTATGAGAAGCAGGAAATTATGCACCAGAAATCTCATATCCCGAAACATAGAGGTGTGGAAGCACAAGGAAATATACAGTTCCAAAGGCGATAGATGGCTAAAAAGCTAACTTTATACACTACAAAGAAATTCAATTGGTGCAATTAACCTTCAGGCATAAAAAATTACGTCTTATAAAGTTGCAATAAAGGATATAATCAGGATAGTCCTTATGTTCATTTGTTTTAAGATAACGATTTTCATGTTTAAAATATATGCTTAAGTTATTTAAGCTCTAGCAATACAAACGGATTTTTAGCTATGACTTTCTTTCTTAATATTCATTTAGAGCTGTTTTTTTAAGTTAATTAATCCGTAAAATTTTGAGCATAAGTTCGAAATCTTTCTAAAAACAGAGTCGGATGAGTCTTAAATTATGATTCAATAACATATCACTTTCTTATAATTTTTATAATCATTCACAACGATAAGCTCACATCAAAAAAGGTTTTTGATAAAAAAAATTCTACGCTCGTGACGTTTTCCAGTATTTAAACAGCTAAAGAGATATCAGTGCTGCAAAAATTAGCATGTAAAAATGTAGCAAAAATAATATTTTTGACGTAAGTTTCTGCATCAGCTAAAATGCCAATAGAAGATGTCTCAAAAGAGTTACATATTAGCCTAAGGGTAAAATGAAAGATTACCCTTATGCTAGTATGTAAATATTAGGAAGTATTGTTTGATTTTCACATCAGAGTGCTGTAATGTAGAAAATATGTATTATAATTCGTGTTTGGATTCTCAAATTTACGAAGAAAAATTATCATTTATGTCTATCGTGGGTATTACAATCTAACTTAGACTAGAGAGAGCCCAACTGTTTTGCTGCAGCTTAAAACTGCGGAAAGTTTGTTAGAATATTGCGCAGATCTTAGGTTTTTGTTGTTTGCATCGCCTAAACCAACTAAAATGGAATTATTGTTTTGCAGAAAGAGCTACATTAAGTTGAAAGTATGTAAATAACATTATAAAATTGTTAATGTTGTTTGAACGCGGGAAATGTAAGAATGATTGAAGATGTAACATCCTCCCTGATATATCAGTAATTTCGTTTATTTTTATTTTTATTCAAGATGCTTGTTGTACAAACTGCTTTAAAAATTTGTTACTCACTTAGCTTTTTTATGATGTGTAGTACGAATAGGAAGGTATGAATTGGATTTTAACAACGAGATAGAGCGCTGAATTTCAAATAATAGAATATAAGATAATAAAAAAAAATATATAAGATGAAATATAAGATCAGCGAGTGTTTAAATTTGTAGATAACGATGAGCAGCAGTTTTGTCTTAATTTATTATTCATGATTCAAGCTTCGCCACAAATATAGTTTATTATATACATATTTGAGAAACATGAGTTCAAGGCTTCCGGGTTACTCAAACGATTTCGCTATACCTCCAAGTAGTTAATTTTAATATCGTGGTTTTCGGTTTCATGCAATATTTTCATACAAACTCGGAAGTTTTTCTCAAGGCTGCAATCAATAAAATCACATTTAAAAGCTGTGATATTACGTAAAACTTACAATTGATTTGTAATATCCACCAAGGCACGAAACATACTTGAAGCAAGCGACGATAATTTGTTAAAGATTTTTCCCATTTCCATCATGAGTTATATGCTCAAAACATTATCTTTTTACCCTAAAAATTTTAATGTAGTAGGTTTGTCTTAGTCTCGTAACAGGCCTGTCATTGTCTTATAATACTTTTACTATACATAGAGTGATAATTTTTTATTTATATTTTTTAGTTCTCATTAAGTTAACATCCTTTAATATTAGTTCAATAAGTAAAGATTGTTTGCTGTGTCGGAATGTGCTAAACACTTTCATCCATAGCTTTGCGATGTGGGCGTGCGACAGAATAGTGCTTGGCGTATTTAAACTATGTTAAAAGAACGCTAGACGATTGCTATGCGCTATCGCAAAACATACAGTGAGGACCAACTTGTTCGGATTGTCTACCGCTTAAAATTCAATCACAGTAGTATGTGAACGTATTTGTATTTTCCACGAAATTGAGCTGTAAGAGATCGCAGACTTCTAATACAGTATATTATTATTAAATTATTGAATTATGGCTAAAAGATAAAGATAATTTCGATTTTATATCCTTTGGAAAAATCTTAGTATAAAGCACTTTAAAAAACATTTTAAATTTAAAATAGTGAAATTTGTGGAATTTTACAGTGATTATTAAAAAAACATAAAAAACTGTATGAGTTTTCAATCGAATCAAGGTCGGTTTTATTATTTTAACCTTGGCTGTGGATTCATCGGTTGGCAGACGAACAAATTTGTTGCTGTCTCTTTCTCTCTTCTCAAATTTTCTTCCATTCCTTCCCCTCTTCCTTAAATTGCGGATGCAGCGTATGCTGGAGAAGATTTGAACGGCTCATCAGATTTTGAAGCAACGCAGCAATCTCGATCGATCGGTAGAAAGCGATACTGATAGCACAAGATATTCGGAGCCGAAACCTTCTGTAGGTAAGCCTCAGGAACCCGTGATCGGAAAACAAATAAAAAAATAGTACAAGGACATGGGATCAGCAACCGAGCAGCGAAACCCAAGTGATTCGGGTTGCTTTTTCAAGGAGGCATCCGTTTCGGCTCCTCCTACCTCCTTTCTACCTACCTTTCTACCTACCTCTTCACCGTCCCTAGAATCAACTCACTGACGACGGACCAGCTATTGTCGGTGTTGCGGCAAATTATCTCCAGCGAGGAAAAATCGACGATTTTTGTTGCTCTCGATGGAACACGAACACTCGCACGATTTCCTTCCTCGAACGACCGATTGCCGTGTAGAACGGAAATAATAAAGGAGATTTGAGGCGAACCAACAAACAAGCCTACCCTGTGACTGTTACCGGTACCTTTTGGCTACGGTTTGATCAATTTTCCCTTACACTCAATTTATCGACAGGCGGTCGTAGGCTCAGGGTAGATGCTGGTACGCTTACCTGTAAAGACCCAAAGATTGGAAGAAATAAGCTAAATCATATGCTAGCGACAATAAACTATCGTCACATGCTTGCTTCTCAGGGCCGCCAGATTTATGGGTCTAAATGAGGCAAATGGAATCATTATACCGTTTGGCACCTCAAAAACCCTCGACAATTATCACCACCTAGCGTGTTTGAGTCCTTGGCAGAATGTCCTGTTGCGATAGTACGAGCACGGGATGGATGAATGTGCAACAAAGACAGCGTAAATGCAACGAGCCACAGTTTTCCCAAACAATCATGTGTTTCTTTTCTCCCTATCCAGCTCTTCCACTCTACGCTCTCTCTTTTTCTCTCTTCAAACTTTGTGTTTTTATTACACTACCTGTGAGAGGGATCGTCCCGTACGATTTAGGGCAACAATAAAGTAACTACTTTATCAACACCATCCGATCTCGATTTGACTGCGGAAACTACAAAAAAGTGAAAAAATATAGAAATCGATGCCTCCGAGGGAAGCAGCAGCTAAAATGAATGCGAAAAAGCATGGCTTACGACGTATAATAGACGAGGGATATAGGACAGACCAGCGTCAAAATTGTTGGCACTGAGAAGCACCTGGATGTCGGGAAGAAAATCTTAAACGGTGCACTTCAATGTCCCTGCGAGAAAAACGTAGACGGGCGATGATGAGCTACATGTATGCAGCTGTATTCATGGGTAGACGTAGAAATAAGAAAATAAAAATATTGGTTGGGAGAAGGTAGCGTTGAAGATAAAATCGTAACGAAGGCCTTTTTAAAATGAACGAAGGAATAAAAACAAACAGGCGATCCACACAACAAAAGCAGGAAAAAACGTTTTCGAAATGCGTGCGCGGCACACGGGTAAGAAATATTTTCAGCGTAATGAAGCATGTGTTGTTGGTAAAACTATTTTGAAATGATTGAGCTGTTACGCGACGATCCGTCCTCCCGGATTTCGTTCAGACCATCCCTCGGCCTATAACGCTAGGTGCCATAGTGCGAGGCGCGGCTGCTACAAAGTAAAATAATAGAATTAAAACGGATGCTACGGCAGCGTATGTACATGTACATATATAGCTCATTGGACCGGGAGCTGATACAATCGGAAAACCCTCCGGTCCGCGAATTGACATAAGCTTCAAAACATAGGGAGAGAGTAGAAAAAACCGACCCACACAAACACACAAAACAGTGCCAGATGAAAACCGATAGAAAAACCCACGGCAACCAAATCTCGGTGGCCAGTCCGGCTTCCGGCAGGGCCCCGCAGTTTGAAGAAGGAAAGCCAAAAAGGATGGTTTGGGAATTGGTAGCGAAACCCGAAAGTAGAAAACATAACGACAAGGGTGTGGGGAGGTGATTTTTTACTCTTGCGTGTACCGAGCGAACCACACACACACACACACACACACACACACACACACACACACACACACACACACACACACACACACACACACACACACACACACACACACAGACCCAACGAAAAGAAACAAAGAAAAAATGTGCAACTGGGTAAAAGGATTCGCACAAATCCTAATCCAAAGTGGACGGTAAATATTACGATGAAAACGACTCGAGCTATTTCGACTCGGGCTAGTGCAGTAGTGCGAGATAGAGAGCTGGAAAGTGAAACGGCGCTACTAGAAGCCGGGGAAAAGTGTTGGCGAAATCAAAATACTACGGAGAGTAAGACAAGATGTTGGATACGAAGCAGATCAAAGGCAGGAGAAAAAAATGTTGGCATTATGTTTCCAATTCCAGGCCCATCGCCGAAGCCTGGGATAAGCTGACAGACAATGCGGCTGTCAATGTGGTAGTTTATTTGCAGGCAACCGCGCATGTAACAAAATCTTTCAACCCAGGGCGATATCGTCACCATCCATCAAGGTCCCCTGTGCTCGTGGCGCAGGAGGAAAATCCTGTCCAAACGTGCCGACGGGCGCACAGTGAAAGAGAGACGGAAGTTGCTGTACTGTGAGAACGGGATAGCCTGCTATCATGCTTTGCCGCTTTGTGGGATCGGTCCGACGACGGCAAAGGACGACGCTCGGTGCGCCGACGCAACAACCAGAAGTGTTGTCGAGCGAAAAGTCAAACCTAACCGTGGACGAACCGCCGCGTGTCGGCGTTTTCCGGACAACACTATAGATGTAGCTGTATGCTGGGCAAGCTGTACGCTTTTCTTAGCGGGAGAATGTTCTGTCCATGCGATGCGGCTGGCAATCGGTGGGGGAGCTTTTCGTTACCACATTCAGCACTGGTTGCAGTGTCGTTTATAGATCTTTGTTTAGCTGAGCACCCGTTTGTCTGGAAGAGACACAACGAAATATCGGGTTTTGGAGGGCGGCATGGCTACGCTCCTATTAATTTGTGGGAGAACACGGTGATCCCGAAATGACAAAGATCGATCGATTTTCTTTATTTTCCCGAAGGCTTGTTTGCCGCATGGTTGATCTCAATGAGCCGCTTTCGATTTTTGGTTTTTTTGCTTTCCGGGAGTAAGAAGCTGCGAGCCATTATGTTGTATTTGGTAATGCGCAGAATTACTAGACGCTTTTCGATACAGTTTTATATCTAAGCAAATTCCCACTTGGTCGTAATGTAATCATGAACCACATGTTTTATATTTTAAAAATTTAAAAATTTGCTCTTTAAAAATTTGCTCAGTTAGATAGCGAACGTATTTATCATACTATCATCTTCATCATTAAATATCATCTTCATCATATTAAATATCATCTTCATCATGAAGATAATTTAATCTCGAAACACAGAAAAATAACATTTCAGGTCTCATTGTGGGGAGATTTAGAAAACTGTTAATTACAAGAAAAGAAGCAATAATTTTGACTGCTTAACTCATTTTTTAGTAATAGCGAATTGTTTTATTAATAAGTGGAATATAATACAGCACGTACAAGAAGGGACATTAAAAGCAACCGCTACAAATAGTAAATAGTTCATTAAGCCGCCGCTGTTTTAATAGATTTTCACTACCCATAGCACACATGCACGCTCCATCAACAACGCATTAGTGACTGGATTTGGGTTCAATTGATGATATAATTGATTTGCTGTATATTTAGTCTCAATATTAACTACGATAATTATCATCGATTAAACGCTTTTGGTTCCGTATCTTCTTTCATCTCTTCATACATCCCGTGCAAATAAAATAGAGTATTGTTCAGCACTATCCGATCCGAGAATTGAACATTTTTAAACACTGTTTAAAGATAGAAAAGAATGTGTTTGTGTGCTAAAGAAACTTCCAGCACAAGCTTAGGAACAGGTGCTACGTAACACAAAAATGCTTACGTAATATGCTGGCAGCAAATATGCCAGCGCATTATTTTTGACTTTAAGCATGAATATAAAGTGTGCGAGACAGGTTATAACTTTAATGTGTCTTAAAATTTGGTTCATAATTCGCTCTAAATTTTTGGTTTTTTACACACGTTATATAGCTTATTACTAATTTCAATAAAACTATAGGACACCCTGTATTTTTTATAAAACAAAATTTGAAGCGATAGCGGTATTCTTCAGCAATGTTCTGGAAAATAAAAGATACGATTTTATATGTTGGTATGACTTTTTTAAAAGATAGATGTTCGAATAGGATGTTATAACCGTATTTTGAAGCATGGCACTATAATTACTCAAAACTACACAATTTAATTACGACATTTTCTTTACTTAATGTGTTACCTATTGAAAATTTAAAACATTCTTTTAAATACGTTATTTAATTAAAAGTGAATTCAGTGTATACCAAACTTTATTTATTTTAAAAGGCACAAAACTACAAAAACAAAAAAATTATGTTCTTGTTTGCCATAACGCTACTTGAAGCTACCCCTTCATGTTATTGTTTTATATACAACATCAGCTGGTCGTATGTGGTCGACACGATATGCTATACAATTTGAAAATTTCTTGTAGAAAATATAATGTTGAACAAAAAGTTCTAAGCATGGCTTTCCCGTTTATTCAAATGAAGTAGTTCTTCTACTAGTTCGAATAAATGCGATTACACAAAACTATCTAAACTGATTTGCTGTCCAAATCTTTGTTCACCTTGTATCTGGTAGTTCAACATTGTATAAATCCCGTGAATGAAAATTTAAAATTATTCTAGAGCACAGGAAGGAAGGCAAACATTCACCTTTCTATGCGACACCGTTTTATTTTTTCACAGGTCGAGTATGGGAATGAATATATATGGTGGGGGAGTAAGGAGCAAATTTGTAAGGAGTATGAAATAGTTTTCCAAACCAACTAGTTTATAGTATTGGAAGGATATAATTGGTTGGAAAAAAATATATGGAAACTTCGCAGTACTCAGCTGCACTTCGTCAACCCTGGAAACGAGAACGAAAAAAACCCGTCCACGGGGTCGTCTTAGTCTCCGCCTTGGATTTTCCTTCCCAGCTCCCTACCGAACAATCGACGGTTGGTACTTTTTCCACATTCTCTCCGTTCTTATGCTCACCGTGACCCTTACCACTTTAGCTATGCAAATAAAAAAGGCCCGTCCCAACATCATTAGGTATCGTTAGTAGCAGCATAAATAAATATGTACTATCTTCACCAACTTTGGAGCTCAGAGAAAAAGAAAACAAAGAAGGCAAACGAGTCGTTGGAAGAGAGGTAGATGTGGGGAGTTAATATAAGTGGGAAGTTTTCTGGAGACACATATATACATGCACATTTATATACCAAAGAACATGATGGCAGGCCTCGCTCTCTAAAACCGAAAAGAAAGCGACTCCTTGCTCATGTTCAGCAAGATCTCCTGTTCGGTTAGCGATGTTCTCGATTCTTCGGGTTGAAAGACGCTCATAACACCCTTCTTTTTAGCATTGCGTTCCACCTCCGTTGGAGCGCTCCACACAGTTGGTTTTAATCGTTGCCAACTTCCACGCTCGCTATGTTCGTGGATGAAAGCAAACGTTCGAGAAAAAAAACACTTTCAACAAGAATCCTTTTTGAATTCTTGATCCTTGACTGCTCTGTATGGTTGTGGAGTTTGTTGGGTGGCTGAAGAACCTATTTAGAGGAAAACAGACGAGACAGAATGCTGACCATAGATTGAAGCATAGAAACGAGCAGGGTATAGTCAGTTAAAAGAAGGAGAAAGTTTGCGCTGCGCACGATAGATGCAATAAATAGTGCTACGATTGTTAAAAACCGGACTCACTTCGGTTAACCGGTTCTAGTCCAGGTTCTGACTCAGGTGCATCAGGGATTAGGGATTTTACAAATGTTTTAATAGTTCCTCTGCCCAGCGTTCATCCTGTCCTATTTTATTATGCATCCATCGCATTGTTACTGGCAATCCTGTTTCGCAGGTTGCTTGCGCATAAGGACAAAACGATCGATTACGGAAAACCATAAAGGTTTGTACCAATGAGATAAATCATCGATATAAATAAGTTAAAAAATAATCTTAACGTGATTGTTGTATTTGAATGCAAGTAAAATGTTAGCGTAATTTTGTAGCACAAAACAAGAGTTGGACAAATACATGTTTTTCTCTTTCTCCACAACTTGTTTCCAAACTTCATGCCTTGTTTTCTTCTTCTACAATTGCTTTTTCATTTTAAACTTCTTCTTTTTTTATACGATAAAACGATAAACGATAAAAAGAAGCATCAACAGATATTGTAGAAAAAGACCGAAAAAATAATAAGTCGGTTGACATTGATGCAATCGTTTGTAATAAAAAGGTACTAGTAGACTTCCATGTAGCACACCTGATACAGCAATCTTTGCCACAGCAATATAGTGGTAGTAGTAGTAGTAGTATTGTTTTATTCTAGAATAATATGATTATGCATGGTACAATTTTTGCATTCAACCTGTGTTTTTCCCTTTATTTCATAGGTGTAATCTAGCTTTGATGAAATAAGTTTCTTAGATCATCATTCTAGGTACCATGATAGAGCGTGAGAAAATATGGTTAAAGAAAACCTCAAATATAAAAAAACGTTTTTTTTTAAATTAACTCATATCGTCTGTAACTTAACCCTAAACTTAAACACTAAACTAGCAAAAGCAAATGAATGAAAAATTCGTTGGTCAGTTGAGAAAGTTGGGTAGTAGATGTTATGAATTTTAGAAGATGGTTTTAGTTGTAGTTAAATAGAGTTCGTTTTTTTGGTGATATAATTATAGTTTTGCTTCAATAGCTATAAAATTTTCAGCAAAAAAAAGGACCCAGAACATATAAAGTTGGTCATCAAGCATGCAATGAACGTGTTAAAATAGGAGTAAGCCCAGAGTAGCAATGCATTATAACATTTATTGGCACCACTAAATGGACAATGATTTGGCTTTAGATAAGACAGACATGGTATAAAATTCTGTTACTGTACTATCGAACATTGAGGACCGCAGGTGCTTCTGGCCAAGGTATGCTTTAAAAAACCTATGTTTCTTCTTCGTCTTTTTGACGTAACGACCAAAATCATGTCTGCCGTTTTACCGGCTTTCTAGACTGATTTTTTACCTCCATAGCTAGTTAGTCACTCCTCGCTAGGGTGAGACGGTCCGAATGGGATTATCGTATCGGTCCTGTCGTGTGAAAAACCAGCGCCACTACCACTACACCACATGGCCGCCTCGATCACTATATTCTTCTTAATTTTTAGCAGCCTTTGCGATGAGTCCAAGGTGATATATTAAAAGTTTCAAACTTTTTATTTAAAACTTTCTCAGTACGTTAACATATTCCAGTAAAAAATCTCATTGCTAAACTTTAATAAAAAGTGACACAAGCGCACTAATACAACCCGAATTATGTGAATTATCTAACAAAACCGGATTGGAACTTCAGTAAATTGTCGCCTTATAAATATAAATATAAAATCTTATAAATGTGACAGAAATAAACAGTTCAACCGTCAATTTGAACCTTTGAGCAACTCATAGATCTCGTCATTTGTTTTGAACAGATTTTATAACATGTTGAAGATGATTCCATAATGTTGATTCCGTCAGTTCACGTTTGAAATATGTATGTCAGTACAAAAAATGTAAATATTTTAGCAAACCCTAGCTTTGTCCGTAATACTCCCGGGTCGGCTTACCTTGATAGTGACCAAACTCAGATGGAGAGAATCATTTGACAAAAATTATATAAAGATAGAGAACAATTATTGCATCATCTGCGCGCTAATTTTGTTAAACAAATCTTAAAACGTATTGTGCAAGTTCCGGCGAAACATAAGCTTCACATGAAGCCTTTCAAACCAGTTTATTCCTCAATCCCGGACATATCCTACACCTGAAAATAATCAGGTGCTATTGCGAATGAATATCTGCTGATGAGAACTCTACGGCACAACTACAATGGTTATCCATTACGAGAAGCTGAAGGCGAGTGAGTTTAGCTAGCGCGACGAGCACCATCCTTCTAAAATTTATATCGAGATGACGATTACATAATGTTACATAACCATGTGACCATAATTACTCCGAATAGACGGTACTAACGGATAGCTATCGACTACTAGGCTATCCCAATTTTATAATAACAGATGTTTATAAAATTATGGTACGGCCTGTATAAATCACTCTCCTGTATAAATCTATCCCCTTCCATAGCTTATTCTAAAACCTGAATTGGGTGGGACGGCAACTTCCCACACAAATGATCATAAATGTTAACAATAGTCCAGGACTAAAGTAGTACCCAAAGGATTCCGGAGTGTATAGTGATAATTTTTATATAAGAAAATACTAACAAAATTTAGGATGAATTTAACTAAAATCGGTCATGAAATCGAATTACATATGAAACTAGATTTAAAATTGTTCAGTGTCACCTGTCCGTCACTTCTCTCTCTACACTCGGTGGCACCCGCCCTTTTCTATCCATCCGCCAGTACGTATGTATATTCATTCGTACCCTCTCTCTCTATCATTCAGTCATTTTGGCATTTGCCAAAGCATTCCTCCGGTTGTTTTCTCTCTTATAATAAGAGATGTTTGATTGAGATCGAAAAAGAACAGTAGAAACATATTTCTTTTCATATCTGTACACATGTAAAATTGATTAAATAGTTTAAAAATACGTAAAAAGCATTTTTAAGCATTTCCCTGTTTTCTCAAAAACAAAAACTGTTCTTTACGTATCAAAGTTTTTAACCCAGATAAAATATGATAAAATTTATCCAGAATGCCACTCGTCATCATTCTTTTGTTTATTTTTAAATAAGTTTCAGTACTTTGCGTCAGTTTAATGGAGTTTTTATACTATGAAGTAGTTTTTACAAAAGATATTTAGTGATACTATTCCATGTGAAAATATTTGAAATAAGTGTTATAAATTGTTGTTTATTATTTTTTATAAATAAATACATATAGTATGTATATATCCTTAGGTAAAAACTAAAGTTTTCGTTTTTACCAAGTATCCGTTAGTATGCCGGTGTAGTAAAACAATAAAAAATGCAGCATTAAAATTGCTCTGCCACTAGCACGGCCACGGCCGGGCACTAGTACAATAGTCGGGTGGGTTTTGCAGTCATTTTCGCTGCATTTTATTTCCTTTTCGCAATCGGAAGTTTATTGGCCTACAATTGCCAAATGAACTTACCCCAATTGGTAAAGCTGCACTGCTCATCAATCAAGGTACCGGGTACAACATACAATCTCAACCCACCACACCGGCGGCGAGAACGAGCGGGCGCAAACACAAAGGCAATGCCGTAAATAGCGTCGTCCCAAACAGATGGTGATGGTGGTGTGTGTTTGTGGTGGAGGACTGCACGCAAATGACGGAAGACCGACCGGTAGGACACAGTCAGTTAGTGTTCGTGTGAAAGGGAGAGATGAAGTGAGTGAGTGAGAGAGAGATATTGAGATAAAAGGGTGGGTAGCGTGCGCATGGTGAAAAACTCTTTATAAACTGATCCGCAACACCGTATCGGGGCCAAAGACTATCGTTTGTGAACCACCACCTTCCCAAAAACCGGTCAGCCGGTGTGGGTTGGTTGGAGGAGGGGAAGGGTGCGAGGTTCAGTGAACCGCGAAATGGGTGCAACCATCGGAACACAAACCATTCATGCTGCGCTGGCAGCCCTCCCACGCCATCCATCCATCCAGCCAGCCACGAACCGTTTGCATCGAAATTCCACGAAATGTGGTGTCATGATGATGGTACATTATGCTGTTTAACAAACTATGCACCCAAACATGCATATAGCATCGGCTCCGGACGCCGGGGTGTATAGCAATGCACACAGAGCTAACGATGCACAACACCCCCTCTTCCATCTCCTTCCATTTACCCGCCAAACTTGCGTGAGTGCGCGTTGATGCGTTTTATAGACCCAAATGCACATGGGGTGTTTTTTTTCATTCTCTCTCTCCCTGTTCGTCTGATCTTTTATTTTGAGTTTGCGGCACTCGCGATACCACCACTTTCCACTTCCACACCCTCGAGCTTCCCACCTGGTTGTTCTTACCGTTCGCGTACGCAACGCACCAAGCTCCCCCTTACACCCTCCCCCGCGTTTGTTATTTTATTTGATCCGAGCTGCGTTTTTATTATGCGCTGCATTTTCTTTTCACGCTGCACCATTTTCCGGCACGAATTACACTGCCTGCTTCCCACCCTTGCCTCCCTCCGCACGGGTTAGTATTTCTGCTCCTGTTTCCGCATTTATGTTGTCCCGGCTGTTCTGTGTTCATGGTTTGCGCTTTAGACTGTGCCTCCGTCACTGCTGTCGTGTGCGTTTGTCCGCGTGTAGGTGGAATGAATGTGTTGGCCCACGAGTTGGGTCGCGTTATAAGCCGGAAATTGTAATGAAGTCGACTCGCAACACACCGTCCCGAAACGGTCCCGATCGAGCGACTGGAAGCCAGATTTCTTTTATTTTTTCCGCTGTTTGCCTTGGTTTAAACGCCGTTTATTGCCCGCAGTCAGCAAAGGAATACATATAGCTTTAGCTTGGCACGTCCTATCGTGTCCGTGCTACATGCCAGAAGGTGTAATAGGGAAGGCGCTCTGCATGGTACTGCCAGTGGCCGGCGGCAAGGAGCAATAATTTCATCAACAAAATCCACCCACCAGAAGGTTCGAACGGTGCGAAAGGACGACTTTCCCCACGGTTGAACGCGCTTTCTCTTCCCCAGCTTCGCGTCGCGAACCGTTAATCGTTCGGAATCGCTTTTCGCTGATTGCCGAAAAAAACATCGTGTGGAATCGCACCGACCGCGTCCCCCAGTCAATCAGTGTGTATTCCGTTTTCAGCCACCGACGGGACCGAGCAATCAGTAATAAAACCAAAACAGCAACAAACCAAAAAAAAAATCACCAAGCGAAAACAAACAAACATGAGGACACACGCACTCGCAGAACGGTACGTCGAAAAAGGATCGTGTTTGGCAGAAATCATCATGTTCCTTTCTGCTCGGACGGCAATCGTACGACAGGATGCTTCGGCGCGTTCAGATGTACAACGTCTGGCTTTTTATTTTTTTTCAACGACTCAAAGCCCCCGTCAATTTGCAGGTTGAATCGACTGCAGCATACACAGTGCATTTTTTAGGTGAATGTGTGTGTGTGTTGCACACACGTGAAAACTTCCACTTCCCCTTCTCGGTTCATTTTGTATGTATGCGTGCTCGGTTCGCGGTGTTCGCGTTTTCTCCGATGCGGTAGATGAAATTTCGCATTTGTTATTCATTGATCCTATTTACTTCAACTGCCCGCCGCTACACGGATTCCCACAAAACGGTCTCTTTCTGTGGCTTTTGATTCTGTTCTGTTATCGTTGATGCTGAGTTATTTTTGTTATTTGCATTAATTTTTCGTTACAGATTTGATTTGTTATACGCTGTGAACCTTTTCCCCCACAGTGTATTCTTTATGTTTCGATTTGTCCCACTTTCTCTTCATACATGTTTTTTCTTCAAATCTTTCACACACACACGCACTCGCACATACATTTAGTTCTTACATACATTTTAATTCTTGTAGATTATGCACAACATCCACACAACACTCTCATATGTCTGTACTTTAAAAATTAAATATGTGTACAATTTCTCAATCAAAATGAGGCACACATTATCATTTTTTCGATTCTTTGGATTTTCAATTCAAAACATGCTAAAACTAGCTTCGACACTAATATTCATGCGAAATAGTATTCATGCGCGGCCCGGTGGTGTAGTGGTAGCGGCGCCGGTCCTTTACACGACAGGACCGGTACCATGATCCCATTCATACCGTCTCCTCCTAGCGAGGAGTGACTAACCAGCTATGGTGGTTAAAAATCAGTCTTAGAAAGCCGCTAAAACGGCAGGCATGACTTCGGTCGTTATGCCAATAAGAAGAAAAAGAAGAAGTATTCATGCGAAAGATTACATGAATTAAACAAATGCTCAAATGGTTATTGGAAATTTCAATTTTGTTTGACTTTAATGATATTTTTAATAGTGTTATGCACCTAATGTGCCTTCAAAAGTATTTACTATTAGTTTTTTAGCAATCTGAGGCGCCCAAACGGCCTAATGAGGCATTTTTCCAATTTTTTCTAGCGATTGCATCGCAAATGAAATATTAAAATAAACATCAGCAATGTCCGACGTGCAACACAATTCATGGGTTGAATATGTGAGCGAAGCTACTCGTAAAAAACTGTATTCACTTACCTATCCCAAAAAAACCTACAGCGGTGAACGGTGGTTTAGTTGGTCCATGAGGTTTTCTGCACAGTGTTTTCGTTTTCATTTTCCTCTCGTTGCTGCAACTGCCAGCCTCCGGTTCGGTGCAGCTTTTGCTAGCGGTCAGTAGTTCCTAATTAACCCTACAGAGGGCGCGTAGTGGCAGCGTTCTCTATAGGTATTTCTATGCACGCCATCTTGCATGCAATGTAGCGTGGAAGCAGCACGCACAACGTCGTACGCTGGGATGATTTTTCACAAGGCATGCGGCGAAAAACGGCCGTGCAGAAAAACAAAACGCACCAGAGCACGGTTAATGTAGAGTGATGCTAATATTGGCAATAATCGTCTGAGCCATTGTTGTAATGCCGCTGTGGAACATTTGGCTGTTGGAAAAAAATGAAAGAAAGGAAACATATAGTTTTAACTCACCAGGAAAATGGACAATCATTGGAGTTTAGGGCTACACAAACCGCCAATGCCAAGCCTATGCGATTTACGCGTATCGGCGCGGATCATCCTATCAGCTGCTTAGAATCCAACTTACCGCGGGGAGTTCAATGCCGGGAGTCGCTGACAAGCAGTGAACCGTGTCTTACAGCGATAGGGATAGAATCCTGCCGCAATCGTACGATGTACTAATGTACGTCTAAAGCTAGAGATACCTTTGGATGCCGAGCAGCCGTGGCTTGGCTAGACGTCTACACATATTACTATGCGACTATACGTCTACGAAACACGACCGACGTGTCGACCAGTCGACCTAACTGATTTGCCCCTTGGCCCGGTAGTCCGGTTGTTCCACCCGGGATCGTGAGATGAAAACTCTCCCTGTGCGGGTTCTACTTTTCCGATGACTCCCTTATTACACACACTCACACCGACTGCCACATTCTCGTTCGCTTTCGCTCGCTCTGTTGCACATTATCTATGGTTCACACTTACTCATACCCATTTGCTAACCCCGGACCACGTCTGGATCGAAGGTTTTACAGTTGTTTAATAGGTGCCAACTTCTGGTACGGTTTAGAGTCCCGACCGTGAGCGGGAGTGCCGTACACGGTTGCCGGGGATTCGGTTCGGCTGGTAGGACGATACATTATCAACCGTGCACGTTCGGTTTGCTGCTGTTATTCGGACGGTCGACATTTCTCCTCACGACTGGGTTATGGTCTTTTGTCCTCGTATCCTGTTTTATGTCTGTACGTTTATTCTTCTCCATCGACAGCGGAGGGGTGGCGTGTGTGTGTAATAAAAACTGCGCTAATGAAAAAGGGGAATTACGAGCAATGCCTGTATCTTCGTTTCACCACGAGGATCATCTGATCGCTAGGATGACATGTACATCGAAATTTTCATCCAAGGCAAGTTTGTCTACGATACTTCCAGTTATATCTGAGTACTTGCATGCAGATGTGGCTCAGAATCTTATCGATTACGATCGTTTGGCGGGATGGGTACGGGATGTTCTGGGTGTTTTCACTGCCCCTCGCCATGTCCGCGTGTGTTAATTGTTTTACGTCAATGAGCCATACGTGAATGTGTGTGTTTGTATGGTCACGAAGGGTAGAGCCGAACGAGCGAGCAAACGGTGTGAGCGTACAACGGAGACAGAGCAACCACATGGAGTGAGATGGAAACGCTAACACATGCTGAACACGCACGACGGTAATGACGTTCCGATGAGCTTTGTGCCAGACGAAAAAAAAAACGAAAAACGCCACCCGAACTCGTGTGCCGAGCATGTGCATGAACGAAGGGAAACACGTACACGTCGGGTTTAGCGCTCGGGTTAAGGCGAACTCCCACAAAGGGATGTGGGGGAGGGAAATGTTGGGCGAGGGAGGGATTCTGTAGTGAATGGAAAAGATACATTAAATTGAACTAATGAGCTGGGTGGCCAGTAGGAAACGAGGTACATGGGGGGTGTAGGGACGTTCGTGGATGATGATGGAGGCGCATGGTGAGCGCACGGTCATGAAAACAAAAGCGAACGAAAGAGAGAGATGGCGAGCGAGATCGAGACAGAAGGAGAGATCGTCGCGAGCGAGATGGCTAGAACACAAATGAGAACAATATTGTTCAAACGAGTTATATCGAAAGTAAGCACTGTTTTTAAATCAGCCCCTCCTCCATCGCACCAACCCGCCCCGGTCTGCAGCACGGGGATGGCCTCAGGATGTTGGAAACGGCGTAACGGCGTAACGGCGTATGTGGCCGTATTATTATGTATAAATATAACTCCAACCAATGCTTCGTCCAGGTTTGCGACTACCGCCACAATCTGCCTGCCGCTGCCACCTGCAATCTTCTCGAATACCGTCCCGCCCGCTGCTCATTTGCACCGCCCAGCACAACCACAACCGTTCCCACCCCGCCCCAAACACGGGGTTTTGATCGGGGCTGGTTGGTTCCGCCGTACGCCACGGTTCCGGCTGTAGTTGGACGATTTTGCCCAAAACGAAACCAAGCGCGCTGGAGCAGCAAATAGTCACGGGCTACGAAAACATCCTATCGTTTGACCCACCGCGGAAGTAACAAGGTGAGTTTTTTTTTTTGGAGGGTTTTCTCCCGACGTTCATCAGCCGTTCGCTATTTGCTTCCTGTCACGATCGTCTCGCGAAATGTGTTGGAAACATCGCGACAGGTTTCCGCGACGCTCAACAAGTTCCATAAAAGCTGGGGTCGGAGATCTCACGCGCGATCGTCAACGTTGTTGGGAAGATGACGTACGAGAGTGAAACGAAGGGAAGGAGTAAGGAATCTTCCTTTTCCAGTGTTGTGCTTGTGTTTTTAGAATGTTGGTTGGTTGCAGATGAGCGCGGCAACTCATGCTCATTTCGAGGATGTTTTAAGTGCTACAGTTGAGGTACTACTTAACAAGAGGAAGATATCGAGAGAGAGAGAGAGAGAGAGAGAAAGAGAGAGAGAAAGAGAGAAAGAGAGAAAGAGATAAAACAGACAGAGAGAACAGAGTTCGAGTGGGCAGAGAAAACTCTATATCAGCTGTGTATCGTACCGAGGGGCCAGCGGGCGCCGGTTGGGAAAAAGGGTTCACCGTCCAACCAAACAACCGAAGAAGCTGCGGCTGCCGGGGATGTCGGGCAGGGCGGAGACGCGCAGGAGCGAACCGTACCGTGTACGAGAAGCGATTTTATGGCGCAGGCACGGCAGCGCCCGGGCCTGGCAGCACAACAATACTCATTAAGACGGGGATTTTAGTTTTATTCAGCTAGTCGTCGATTTCGGAAGTGAAGCTAAACTCCGGTCGTAGCGACCACGGTCTGTTTGCTCGATCTGGGTCATATATACATACATACTTACAGCTCTTACACACGCACAGTCACCCATACCCACGCTGGGCGGCGGATTAAGTTCATGCTTTTTTCACCGTCCAAAGATCGACCGCCCTGGGTCCAAAGACTGGTCCAGTCGTTCGTGCAGGATCATGCAGGATATTTTTCGGGCCATTGGTGAACACTGTGCTGCTGTTTAACGAATAGCAAGAAATAGGGAGAGAGAGAGAAAGAGAGAAATAGAAAGAGAGGGAAACCCCTAGCCCCCAATCCAGTGCTACAAGTGTGATGTTTTATGATCGCGATAGTGCGTGTGGGTCGCATCATGTGCTCTAAAGCCAGCAAACGTATTTGTGACGCCCAAGTTCAACGCTTCGAATCACTTCTGGCTAGCACAGACCTCAGTTAAGCAGAACCAAAAACAGTCGTACAAGTGATTCGGAAGTCTACCGGATGTGCTTTTAGAACTTAGAATCCAAAACAGGTAAATAAAGGATTCGAACGATCAAGACGAACGCGATTGCAGTTTAAGCGGGTTTAAAAAAGAAATCCAAGGTGAGCAGCAATTCCGTCGCTTCGGATGGCAATAAGAGCGTGTGACTTGGTGGGTGAATTTCAATTGAAAAAGAATGTGATGCATCCCGATCGGTAGTTTGGTTTGCAGTTAACGCGTAAATGGGAATAGTACGCAAAATATTCGCTCGCTTCACAAATGGATAGCATAAATCCGGAAGCATTGATCTTCGCTTCCTCTTTCCCTTTACGCTATATCTTTTCGTTATATTTTTAAACACACCAACTCACACACACACACACACACACACACATATATATATATATATATATATATATATATATATATATATATATATATATATATATATATATATATATATATATATACACGCATCTCGAGCAGGTCATCTTCACCTATCAACACCGCGATCCAGCCCACCTATCAATCTTTTAGATCAAACATAACGTCCAACCGCAGCAACGAAAAGCGTGGTGTGAATGAATGAAACTTAACTGAGATAGAGGTCTTCAAGCTCGGCAAACAGCAAACCAAAAAAAAAAAACAAAATAGGACCTTCACGAAAGGTCGCGCTAATTGTTGCGAACGCATCGCAAGCCGTTACCCGTGGCGCTAGGGCCTGGTTGCAAGTGTGGGGAACCACCGATAGCAAAGATGGCAATACCAAAAAAAAACGTAACGCGAAGGGGAAAAGAGTGAGAGGCTGGTTATCTTTATTTTCTCGCGTTAACAAACAACAAAAACACAAACCACCTAGCGGGTGTGAAAACGAAGCGCGACCACAAACACGCGTGGCTGGCCGCTGCGAAAGCGGGGTGTTTCTCAAAAACAAAATCGTCCAGTCCCAAAAAATGTGATTCTGAGTGAGGTTTTTTTGTTTCAAGTTGATTTTGCCTGTCCTGATTTTTCAATCATTGTTTTCTTTTGGATGGGTATCTGTTTGGGGCTTGCGTCAACCTATCGGGGCACGCGTCGGTCGCCACTGCTGTTGAAAAAAAAATAAATTCGATGATCGAAAGGCGATCCCCGAGCGAAAAAACCTCACCGCACCACCTCCAAAGCAAAAGGAAACAAAACGAAACGGAAGCACGTGCCATCGTCTAAAAAAAAACAAAAAGTGAAATTTTATTTTCGCTTTTTCAAGTGTGTTAGTGTATGTGTTGAGAAATCGAAAAAGGAAAGCAAGAACAAATCCGCTGTGTTGAGTTGTTAAACAAAAAAACAAACAAACCAAAAAAGCGTTACCCGTGTGCGTTTTAATTAACTTCTCACTCGGTGCCCGCTGCATTGCTGCACCGGTCAGTTAGTGGTCAGTCTTTCGGCCGTATTTTTCCTTTAGTACACAGCCGGCTGCGGTTCGGCTAGTGCACAGGCACATCTATAACCGGTCCGTGACGCAGCTATACCCATCGATGCAAATTTAATAACGAGACCAATGCGTATAAAAACAAAAAAAAATACAACGCGCGTAGAGCATATGCGAACCGCGTGCTGTGAGGTTGGAAACTGTGCCGAGGGTGCATTACGGGAGAAAAAGGAACTTACTTGCTTTGGTGGCCAGTTGTTTATATTTGCCGTGCATCAAAATGCACCCATACTCGTGTGTGTTTGTGGGTGGGTGGGTGGGTAGGAGAATTTTGTGAGCGCTAGTCTACACTCCTATCGATAGTTCGCGATAGATCGCGAAATCCACTTGCCAGGAGTTAAGTGCTGACATTTTTGATTACGAAGGGCTGTTGCGATCGTCTCCCCAAAAAGTGGGGTGTTGTGTTAGGCAGATGTAAGTGATATTTTTATTTTTATTTTTTTATGTTCATTTAGGTTTTACAATACATACAAGGAAACATAAGTGAAAAGATATTTGGGTAAGGAAAATAAACATCGATGAATCGAGCAAAAAGGAAAAATACAGAGAAAGGAAAACCCCTTCTCGCGACGTAATTGACGAGCAGGATGCATAAACTTAAGCCTACCCACGATCGAAATCATCGCGACCAGCGGCCCTTTTCGTACGTTCCGCCACCATTCTACGTCTCGCGCCTTTAGCAATATTTACGTTTTCTTTGCACTCGTAACATTGCATTACCGCACATTCCAGACAGTTCTGGGAATGTTGGGGTAATGGCGGTGCGGGGAAAGGGAAATGGAAATGCATGTTTCGCGAAATACCGCGAAACACCTAATGTGAACACTGAAAAGGCAGGTGAGAATGGTATGCGGGTGAAAGTGCGTATCCACGTTGTCGCGATGTCGCGAACGGCGTGACGCAGGACGATACCCCTTATCCCCCTCTTCCGAGGACGGGGTGCATTTTAATGCGCGCACGAAAGCATTCCAAAACCCTCCCCAACCTCTTCCACCTCTCGGCGGGAAAATTGGTAACAATTCCGGATCGGCGCAGGGGAGAGGGTTAATTAATACATACGTTGGGTGCGTTGGGTTTCAATATGGATGGATACATGTGTGGATGGCGAGGGTAGGATGGTGGAAGCGGAAAACGTTCGCTGGAAGCGTATTTATGTGCGAGTGCGTGTGCTCGACGACCACCCACAATCACAGTTGCCGCACGGCGCTAAACCGGTTTTATCCTTGCTAGCCGTGGTCCAAAACAGGGTCAGGAGGGAACACGAGACACAAACGCGAAAACGAGAGAAATAGAGTGGGCGCGCGCGCGCGCGCGTGTGTGTGTGTGTGTATGTGTGTGTGTGTGTGTGTGTGTGTGTGTGTGTGTGTGTGTGTGTGTGAAAGAGTGCGGAAGTAAGTAAACCCGGTCAGCACATTATCGTATTGCAACAGCACACCACGCACCGGGAACGGAGCTGTGCCGCATCTTGCCGAGGTATTCAAAAACTGCTGCACGTGGGGGCCCTTTGCCATTAGGCCGTGCTACCGGTGCGCCCTTTACTGGTCAGTCAGGGTGCAGCAGGCCGGCCGGTGTCGGGTGGCAGTAGGAGGCAAATTTTCCGGCCACCCTCGTCGCGCAGTCGGGTTAATTTTAAATTTAATCACTCACATCGAGCGCAACGGTGTGGCTGACGGTAGCGGTCTGCTCTGTGCCTAGCGAACCGCTCGCAAATGTGCGTGGCCAGTACTGGTGGGCTCTAGCGCCGATCGAACGTGTGTTTATTTTTGGGAGTGAATCTCGGCCCGACCGACAACGCACACCGGTTTCTTTGTCTCTGAATTTCCCGTAAGCAACACGTCCTGGTACTTGGTCCGTGGTCGGTAAGTGAACGATGCTCATGAAGTCGTGGACGTGCCGATGCCACACCACAAAAACTCCCGACAGCGCCAAGTGCGCTGGTGACATCAATCAATTCAATCCGTGCTCAAGAAAAAACGCTGCCATACGATCACATGGCATCAACATGGCAGTTATTTTAATCGTGATTAAGTAATATTGCAAAACATTGTAGTGAAAGTGAGAAACTCCGCGGCAAGTTTCATGTTTTGAGCCTTTTCTGTAAGCCTTCCGAAACGTTGATAAGCAAGTGCAATCTTACCTAATATCTCGGGTCTTTGAATCTATGAATCGAGAGTCGACTCTTACTGTTTGATGAACCTATTTTGGATACAGATTTTTGCGATGCTCAATAAGAACTCTGAGTGGCAAGTGTTTCAAGCGAATTCAAGTTTCCTTTTGCTTTGGATGAAGCTATAAGAATAAAATGTGTAACTGGAAGAAAAGTGTAACTATCGCAATAAACGAAAATCATTTTAAGCAAACTATAACACCTCTTCTAGGAGTGAGATGAGAACAGAGAGAATAACGTGTCTGTGTTGAATATTTTGAAATACGACATTTTCCTTTTAGTGTAAAATGCCTCAGAGCTTCAGGAAAGTCAAAACTTCTCGTGGTAAATGTGCTATGCCGGGTTTTTGATAAATTTGCTTCGAAGATTTTTGTACAGAACATTCTTATTTAGTTCGTTTATTCGACTGCTTCTTCTGTATAGTTGATAAATCCAAAAAAATTTTGATGGCTCAATTTACATGAGCTAGCAGCACATCGGTTTGTGCAATTGAGATTTGAACACCAAACGTATGGCGCTATTGCTTTCTATGGTGATTGAATGTTATGCAAATTGTTGTGCATAGGTAGAAATATTCGCTAACGCACATTTACACCCACAACCATGGGTACCATGCTCCATACATGTATATAAACATAGCTGTAACATAGCATAGCTATAACATACATTATCCAGCAGCCAACAAGGAGCCCCTGATGGGAGTACACACACACACACACGCACACACACACACACACACACACACACACATATATATATATATA
>KI915087.1:43158-53451 GCA_000473445.2 Anopheles farauti
TATATATATATCTATATATGTACATACATATATACATATATGTACATACATATATACATATATGTATATATATTTACACACACACACTAGACCTTTCACCTACCTCACTACCCACTTCAATCAGCCCACCTTCATAATTTCAAATCATTCTATGAGTGTTTGATCGAAGGAAGTGGTTTTACACTTCCACAGCAAGCAGCAGGACATCCGGTGGGACAAAATGCTGTATGGCCATCCTCTCAAAACACATACACTCACACACACATTTACAAACACCGGCGCATTGGTGACACAAAAACACCCGGAACTGCCGCCTTGCACGTACGGGAAACACACAATCGTGGTTTGGTTCTCGGACAGGATATCCCACATGACCCTAAAAACCGCAGATCCATCCAGGCGAGTGTTTCTGTGACGCCGTTGTACTTCGCGCCTTTTGTATCCATTTAACGTTTTTGCCCCATATTGCTGCTGCTCCTCGCCCGGCGGTGTTGCATCTGTTTTGTCCCTCTTTCGCCCCTCTACGAAACGGTCATACGAGAATACAAGTGTGGTGCTGGGGTGGGTGTGCGAGAGGTGTCACCCTCGTTGAGGATGGCAACGATGCGGTTACGTGTATTTTAACGCAAGCTCACGCCGCGGACGGATCGAAAATACCTATCAAGTGTCCAGGGAAAGGCTTCAACCTCGCCCGCTGTTCCGAGGATCTCATTTGAGTTGCTTTTACCGTGCAGTGTTTGTGTAAAAATGCTATATTTATGTTCCCGGCCAGACCACTTGCACGCTAACCTCTTGTCGCGAGGATCAACAGGAGAATGTCGGTCATTGTTGTGGGCGAAACGTTAGCTTATTAAAAAATTGTTTGTATTTAATTATTTATTTATTTAGGGAAGTTACGGTTATTGCTTATAACTATACTTAAAACTAAGCAATGGTTATTTTGTGAAATTATACTAGCTAATGGTTGTTTGTCATGGTTTAAGCGATTAATTGAGATTTGGAGAAGATATTGTCGTAGCATTGTGTAGCCTACAGAATAATAAATGATATTTTTCACTCCAAGACGATTTATGTGAACAGTATAGAACGGTTCATCTCACTTTGCACTACCACAAATATATTTGTCTTCATATATTTTAAATGATTGTTTAGTAATATCATCTTCGTTTTGTAGTGGACGCAAGGCATTTTTTAAGCATTTCTGAACTGTTACAACACTAGTGGATAAATGTTTATTGAAATGATTTTCATCACCCTCTTCTAGACTGGTTTATATGTTGGTTGAAAAATTAAAATCAATCAAACCGATAGAATTCCTTCAATGTAAGCTTTCAGCATACAAGAGAAGATATAAATTGAAAATGAAAGGTCAACATATGGTTGATAAACAATCGGTCAGGATAATAAAAACATCTGTTGAACTCGGCCTTAGTCATATTTTCGAAACTGTTTGAAGTGAAGAAACTTTTGGAATTAGATCTTTTACGTTTTCATCTAATGTTCTGCTTACGTTTGGAGTGAAACAGATTAATAAGATATCCAAATCAGTCAACACATTAATTTCGTATATTTTCGCAGGTTCGCGTGTTAAATAACCAGTAAAGCAAATGATAAAGTGAAGGTGATATTTTAACTCCAAATTGTTAAGCATGCTTTTTAAAATGTGCCATAAACCCATGCTATTATGAATGTGACTGGTGAAACATTCAGGAGATTATGTTAATGATTACTATGAAAAATTCGAATTTTTTTTCGAGTTTTTTTGTTCAAATGCATAATCCATCATTCTGTCTTTTTGATATCTAACTAAATATATTTCATAATTAAATTGAATAGGTATGTTTGGCTAATCAATCTACGTAAAATTGAAAACAAAAATCTTTCATCGTTATCAGAGATTCCTGAAATTCCTGAAGTCAAAAGAAACAAAAACAATTGACCTCATTGACCTCATTATAGGAGTCTCATTGACTCCTTGAAAAGATCATCCTTTTCATAACGGCAATCATTTTCATAACGGTCTTACATAACGGCAATGTTGATTATGCCGACGCAATTATTCAGGATAACAAACATTAAAGATGTTTTAAATCACTAAATAAATTCAAATTCAAGTTTAATACAATTCATGAAATCTGTTTTGCTGGATATGAATCAGTGCAATGAGAATGTATTTCAGAGATACTATTAATTGGCTTACTTCTGAATGAATGTGGATGTCTGTCAATGTGATTGTTTAACTGAACTTAAACAAATAGTTTTGGCTTCCTAAAAAATTCGACTTCGTTTTGGTTTTCTTTTTTGTTAAATTTGATGATCTAGGATATTGGAATTTGTGCTGCTCCTGTGACAGCAGAATTCAAGTACTTCAGTAATCAAAGGATTGGAATGCTCAAGGTAAAGTTAGCCACTGGCGTTGTTATGCCAAACCTAAAAAAGGCTATCGTGAGGCTTAATTTTTTTAATGTTTTTGTATTATGTGTGTTGACTCGTCTACTATTTGAAGTATTATTGGGTAATAAATATCCTATAATTGGTAGATATTTTATCAGTAAGGACATTAGGACTAAGACTCAACACAAGCGGGTGTCCAATGCATGACAACAGTTGTAGTATCGTTTTTTTTTGTAAATTTAGGGTCTTTGTATTGTCTATGTCTATGTTTTTGTTCTGCCACGGCCAAGTGCTTTGTCTGTTTGGTAAACAGGCATTCATAACTTTACAGAAGCTTTACATTAAATAAAATGAGGATCAGCTATTATTAAATTTTAAACATCTTGAAAGCTTATTTTAAATAAATTCTTGTAAAAATGATTCAACGTAGGTTTTAAAATAATCAAAATAGCTTTTAGCATCGAAATTGGTTATCGAGTCTTTGACATTCTCTTGGATTATAGAAAAAAGAGTCAAGGTTACAGAAAAATCGATTAGCGTACACAATTTTTGCAGTAGTAAAAAGGGTTTCATCAACGATTAAAATTGATCGATTAAAAGGTTTTCAACGTCTGCTATAATTCTTCTACATAGCACGAGTGCTGTGAGTAAGTTTTTGGATATTTTCCTGTTTGAGCGGGTTGAACTGGATTTAAATATCAATTACTTGTAAAAAAAACTTTACTTATTTTCTTGTAAAATAATAAAACTTGCATGAAATACATCTAAAGCTTCCATGCGTCTGATGGAGTATACGATATTCTTGTGCAAATTCTTAGGTACTATTGAAAAATGTTAAACTTCACAAGATAGAGATACGCTGTTGTAAACTGGTAATCAGAATTCAGATATGCCTACAAACAAGTTTTTTTATATTTTAACGATTTCCAGATACTAATACACGATTTGTGGTAGATGTCTTCATACGCCCGGATGTCGATGCAACTTGTAAACTGAAATAATGAACAAAAACTCCTGACAACTATGATACCTTCCTACTTACAGAGTTCGCGTCCACGATGCATCTCACAATCAACAGTGCGCCGACGCTTAGCAATGGTAGCGGTGGAGGTGGTGGTGGTGGTGGTGGAGGTACAGGTGGAGGTGGAGGAGGAAACAGTGGTCCCACCAACGGAAGCGGTGGTGCCACCGGAGGTGGTGGTCTGTCAGGCTGCGCGCCGACAGGGAACGGTCACTCTGGCCATCATGGTGGATCGGGTGGTGGTGGAGGAGGCACGGGAGGTTCCGGCAGTAATGGCACCGGCACCAGCGGCGGCGGCGGCGGAACCGGAAACGCTGGCGGCACCGCGACCAACGGCAACGGATCGAGCACGGGTGCCGGCGGTGAAAGTGGCCCACCGTCGGCGGCCAGCATTCTGAACGACACTTACACAAAAATGACGTCAGACATCCTGGCGGAGCGGACGTTGGGCGATTTTCTGTCCGAGCACCCGGGCGAGCTGATCCGAACCGGGAGTCCTCTGTTTGTGTGCACAGTGCTGCCCCCGCACTGGCGCTCGAATAAAACACTTCCGGTTGCGTTTAAGGTCGTCGCGCTCGGCGACGTCGGCGACGGCACGATGGTGACGGTGCGTGCCGGCAACGATGAGAACTACTGCGCCGAACTGCGAAACTGCACCGCGGTCATGAAGAACCAGGTGGCCAAGTTCAATGATCTTCGATTCGTCGGTCGCAGCGGTCGTGGTGAGTACAATTACAGTACAGTAAATATTGCTTCTTATTGCTTCTCTTGACAACATGGAATGGACAATATCTGTCCATCCAAGATGTCCTTCGCTTCTTTCGATGTCATACGTGCTATTGTATTTGCGCATTGGAATAATAAACGAAAGAATGTTGTATTCAAATTAAAATTTGATTGTTGATTCTGAACGATGAAGATATTTAACTACTTATCATTTATTACTACTCCAAATATGTTAAAAGCTAAACATGCACGAAAATCTTATCAACACTTTAGAGAATGAAGGGCTGGTTGGTTCTAAATTTCTAACTTCTAACTTAATGGTAATCTCTTATGAAACTGTAAAACTTTCTTTTTCTTTTATTTTTTATTATTTATTACTCAGTAGTATTGTTAGCGTGCTTATGCTCAAGATAGAAAAAACTAAAGAAAAGAAAGAAAGAAACTAAATTGCTTATTTGCTGCCGCATTGCAGAATATAATTTATCTCTCTTTTGGAACATCAGCTATCTCTTCTTACGAAGGGCATTTAATGATAGCACTAGATATTACCATCTATCATTAAATCGGAGAAAATAATAACTTAAACATTTGGAATAGAAGCAAATGTATAAGAAAAGGAAAGATGTTTGTAACCGGATGTCAAGAATAACAAAGCATTTAATCGATTATGCATACTTGAACATTATAATGTGTTATGTTGACTACATAATTTCAACATTATAATGGCTTATGTTGACTACATAAGCGTTTAAACGAGCATATAATATAATTTTGTAATTAAAAGTGCTCTTCACGTTTATGATGTTTTTTATCTGGTTAATCACACATTCTCGAGGGAAGACAGCTCTAAAACATATTGGTTCAGTCTTGTAACGAGGACTAACACAAATCCCAATTTTGCTCCAAATCGCCACGAATAATAATCGTGGATGATTTAGGCAATAATTTGGCAGTGAATTTTTCAACGAATCTTTCATAACCAATGAATATAAATTGATAGATTAATAAAAAGTATTCAGGCATAATGCAGGAGTTCAATTATGTGATCGATTTAATGACAAATTGTTTCACTACTTCATTAATTCTATATTCCAACAAAAAACTGAAAATAAGCTAAAAGCATGCTATTTATTATTCATAACAAAATAAATTTAATTTTGTTAAAGATAAAAACAAGAAGAAGATAAAAACAACGATAAAAACGAAGAAGATAACTTGAAGAAGATAAAAACAACGTAGTGGGCACCGAAGGCAGTATTGGTTGCGCAGATACTCTTTTAAGTATGCCGCAAATACTCTTTTAAGAATGTGAATTTAAAACTCTTTTTTTATCTAAAACTATCCACATTTATGTTTTTCAGTAAAAATATAGCTGCATTCCGAACAGTGTACTGCAGTTATTATTCACGTATTACGGTCAAGACTATCGTGAAACACATCCTTCTGAACATGGAGGGAATACAGATAAAAAAAATTAATAATAAACTACGAAATGACAAATAATGCTAAACTTACGCTTGATTAATATGATCCCAAAAGAGAACACACTTGTGAGAAAGTGCAATTTTTGTCTGAAAATTTTCTTCATATTCATCAGCACTGATATTTTTGTTACTTGGATGCTAAAATCATCTTCTTGCACTAAAAAAAAATAAAATGTTGTACAACCTACACAGTTTTAGGCGTTTGTTAACATTTACAACCAATAGAAAAAATGTAAATGTATAATTTTGATAGATTGGTGTTTTGCGGTTACGCTGGAAGCGAATTTAAATTCCTGTTGGTTTTGTTAGAGCATCATAATAATGTTTAGCTATACGGCCAGGCCGTCTCCAATAAAAAATAATAATAATAATAATAATGTTTCAAATCATACATACTACTGCATTAAATTTTAAACTTGTTTTATTATTTGTCGTAAAACATAGATTGTTGAATATTATATTACTAGTTATAACAACAGTATAAATTCACATTAACATAATAGTAACATAGAATTCAGATCTTTTAAAAATAAAATGTACTATAATTGATGATAATTTTATACAAAAAGTATTGTTCAGTATGTAAGTTAAATACCTCAAATTTCCACGAAATCGAGTTTGAAGCAGAAATGCTGTTCAATTTTTGAAACCTATTCAATTGTTTTAGTTCCACTTACTGCTATTAATTTTTTGACTAGTTAAATTTTTCTATTCATTCTACAATTCTTGTTTATTAGATGTTACGTAGTCGATATAAAAAAACTTTAAAAATGTCTTTTATACTCTAATAACACACGTTATTGTAGAAAGAAATACGCCGCAGTTTAGATATACCCGTACACAACTCAATAGCTGTACTTACATGTGCATGTACATGTTAATTAGTCACCTTAAAGTACCGCTCGTCGGATGCTGTAATGAAACTACTGACCGAAAAGAACCAACAAGGATTGTTTATTTTTTTCGTTTGCATTTCACGTACACTCCCCTTCGCCCATTCACCTGTCGAACTACGCTTAATTGCATTATTGTACTTTTTTGTACATCTCTATGGTTACACCCAATATTTTTACCTCCGCATCGTTATTTGTGCGATGTTCGTTTTGATGTGTTGTGATCCCTTAAATTCAACTAGTTCAAGAACATTCTTACGTAATATTTATTTATGTTTTTCGATATTATATATGCAAATATTATAATATTATTAGACACAAAGAACGAAATGCAACTGATAGTAAATATTAATTAACTGAATGACACATTTAAAACATGGACAAACAATCCAACCCAATAACAATTTACATATTCCTGTGTGTGTAAATAGGTAGCCAAAAAAAGGGATGTAAAAAAATAATTAAAATGTTCTCCTGATACCTTCAAGGGTTGATAAACACCGCAGTCAAACAACAACAACAAAGCGGATTTGTTTCAATAACCATAATCCTATCGAATCAAATCATGCCCCATTTTTACCGGTTCCTCCCGCTCCTCTCGTGTTTCGAATTTTCATTCGAAATTTTTACACCGATCGGTGGTTTTCCACGCGCTTTAGGTTGGGAAATCCGTGTACCGTGTTGATTGATACGATTTCCTTGCTATTCGCGAGTATTCTCTAGCTTGTTTGTGTGTCGTTTGCTGCTGTATTTGTGAGTGGGCGAAAAATTACCACAGATAGCTGAGGAATGTGGATATTGTTACAATTAAAAAATGCTGAATCTTCAAATTGAATTACGCCTGGTGCTTTAACTATCGAACCGCTTTAATCGTTTCTTCGAAACAGTTACCGTTGCCTGAGTTATCGACGCGTAGAAGTTGAAATGGATGATTACACGATGCCGTTTGGAACACATACACCGCCCTCTTCAAATTCAGCAGCAAAAATCAACTCCTAGCCGCTCCCTTCAGCTTGTAAAACGTTCGAATGACAACAGACACACACAGTGTCATCGGTTCGAGCAAATGAGCCGCAGGTTGTGGGTGCGGTTGCCGGAGCGTTAAGTAGTTCTGGTGTTAAGCCCGAGCTTAAAAGAGTATTACGAAGCGGCTGCCAACGCGCTGCTATCGGTAACGGCACGTCGGCGGTCCTGTACGACGACGAGAACATGAGGAGTTGATTTTTAGACGAGTTTACTGAAGGCCCGATGGTAGATTGTTGTTTATCCTGCTATATGCTACCGGTGTCATTTTCCCGGCATCATGGATTTAAAAAAAATAAAAGCATCTGTCTGTTTCCCCGCGAACAGGTTTCGGGCCAGGAAGTGCAACATGATGAAGTACTGAAACAGAAGCATCATTTTTCTCAATTGTCTTCACGGTTGTCTTGAAAAGGGAACCTTCGCTTGAGAAGATTCCAGCCAATTCCATCCACCACCTACCGAACGTGTGTCGGTTCGCATGTATGCGTGTGTGTTGATCTCGGTGGAAAGAGAACTAAAAAAGAGAAATGTTTCCTATCGAGATATTCAATGCGAAAGATGTTCCGCTTCAGAAACACTACTACGAAATAGCCACGGCTCACAATGTGAGGAATCAAAGCGGCCCTGTGAGTGTGAGTGTGTGTGAGAAGCGTTGAGTAGGACTGCTAAAGTGGTTAAAATATGCAAAATACCACCTTCCTCATTTTAATCACTTTCCTCCTACTTTCGCCCAGCCAGTAAAATCCTTGTCCTAAGCTTCCGACTGTACGGGTTCAGTTTTAATGATGCGAACATTTCGGAAAATTTTCATTAAACAACTCTCGCCGTGACTCTCAGCTTGAACCCTTCCCGGTGCCTTTGCCAGGCTAGTTGATGAGCTAAGGTCGTGTGCGTTTCGTTGCGAGTGTGTACATTTGTGACGCAGGCGCGTGTATGTGCGTGTATGAACATTGAACCGGATCGGGCATGATATCGCAGGGCTTTAAAAGTAGCAATATTCGATAGTCAAAGTTTTCGACACGAAAATAATACGTTCACGTGGTATTCTGGGCGAGAAGAGAACTGTTCGTTTCCAGCAGTGACGCACGATCCTATAAGCATTCTTTACTTTGTTTGTTTGTTTTCTATGAAATCAAACGAATAAAACTAATGGTTAATTGATTTACAGCTGGTTTTAGTGTTACGGCACTAAGCAATTTATTACTGTTGCGGCATTTCCTTCTTTCGCTACTATACACGATGTTGTGAGGTCTTTATACGTTGATTGATTTTTGTTTCAGGCGTGTTTACATGCTTTTTAAAATCTTTCCTATCAATGTTCTACTTCTTGGTTTCTATATCGCACACCTTTTAGCTAATAAAAATGAGTCAAAACGAACATGTGATTCAATCCCCATCGCACGGATATAAAGATGTTTCCTACTTCCGGCGCACTGTTACCATCGTTTTATATTCTCCCTACTCCTTCCTGCCGGTGCTAAACTTGTTTCCAACCTCTGTCTACAACACCTTCTCCCTTCTCCCACTATCACAGCCTTCCACGCAATAATACAAAACTCACCTAATTCCGGGACGCGTGCTCCCACATCGGCGTCTTCCATGATAATTCGCTCATCATCCGCAGGACGCGAGATATGTAGGTTATGAATTTTGGATACAAGAACGTACTTTTACCGGTACTTTTAACGTATAATAACGGGGGATTTTCCCCCATTTCTTCCGAAGGCAAGAAGAAACACATGTGCTTCGCATCCACAACACCCGTCCTCCCGAGAGGGATTTTGTTTTGCTTTCAATTAACACCCCTTTTATCAGTTCCATCGCAACTACCCCAACCGCTTGGAACGGTACGGAAATGTACATGGGTCTTTCTAATATTGTTGACGCATAAACCGTTAATTCAACACACATAACTACAACCTTTCCTCGGCTCATGTGAGCTCGTCGAACAGCTACGCTTACGCACGACTTTAGGATCGTCACATGCAAACGTTGTCTAACGAAACATTTAGATTTAATAAACTAAGTAACGTCGGATAAGTATTGAAGCTTCACAACACAATTCTCATGCCTTGAGGGATAGCAATTGCAATTCAATACGGCCAGGCCATCATGTGTATGAAAAAACTTTATCACACATGTGTAAAACTACTTCAACAAATTTAGGTACATTAGTGTTAAGTAACGAGGTAGTTTAATAGGTACTACATTCGATTGTTCTAAATTAAATATAATTCTCAAACGTAAAAAAAGAATCGAAAATTCTAAGGTCAAATAGTAAAACTTAAGATCAAATTACTGAATCGCATTTATAACAAATTTATGATGAATATAGGGTCAAGATAGCCTGTGTGTATGTCAATTATTGTTCGGTTATTATGTATTTCATTATTATGTAAATATATGGTTAAGTTATTTGAAATTAACCATAAGCACACCATCACTATTTATCATTAAACTGACAGTTAGTAAACAGCATGAAATTTTCACAGATAATTCTTTGCTTTTTATGGTTTTGTTAAGCAGAATGTTTCTTTCTGTATTTTTGAAACATGTCCGTTAGTTACAATTGATAACTATTCATCTCGATTTCCATGAAAAATTACTGTTCCTAGACATACAACAAACATAATTTGGCATTAACCTATTTAATAATAAACATGATGAATTAATGAATAACTGTCACAGACTAGATAGAATAAATAACACAAAAGGTGGTGTTGCCATAGTCATCAGAAAAAACATGATTCAC
>KI915087.1:67987-79536 GCA_000473445.2 Anopheles farauti
ATATACAAAATATATATACATACATATATATAAATATATTGTTAACTGTTTTTCAACAACACTTTAAAATTCACACATTAATAAAAAAGGTTAGCCACACAAACGCTTCGTAAACGTTTCATTTTTTGCTCCGAAAATGGTCTTTCATTAGCAAAATATAAAGAAAGTCTCGGATACACCATCCGAGGGTGTTCTATGCCTTCGACACTGGAAACCGGTCAAGCGTTGAAACACATTGCCTTTACGCCTGTGGAAGGAGTGGCTAAACTAATAGAACACAACGAACTTTGAATTTTCCTGCCAAGGAGGGTAGAATACCATACCGGACGAACGTGTGAGGGTGACTGTGAAAGCGTCCTTTTATCTAAATTTCTCATCAAGAGAATTCTTCATTCCGCTGAACAGCTCACCTCTGCTCTCTTTGTTTTGGCTTCAGTTTAGTTTTAATTTTCCATCGTATTGGAAAACCACCAGGCTGTCTCCTGGATCCCGCCTGCTCAACCATTCCTCGACACCCGCTTATTTGAGAGAATAATGTAATTTTTCACCTTTTTCTTCGGCGTCCAAAAGGACCATTTCAGGAGGCAGCCAATGTCCAAAACCGGGTATTGGGGTTGAAAGGTTTGTTGGATAGATACGCCACGATGGTAGCGCAGTGGATGGATATGTTGGACCATTCGACATCTTTTTTTTTCTAGCATCCCTCGTTGGCGACGGAACACCGACTCGTATTTAGAGCATTTACGTACGTTCAATCGTAATTTATAGCTATAAAAGGTTCATGTGCGTTCATGGTTCATGGATGTTCCGAACTTCGCCAAAGGGGTGGTAAAGTTGGAAAACGGGATCTTGGGAAAATTAAACTTAAAGGTCTGTTTTAGCCACAGCACACTGCTCAAAATATATGAAATCACCTGTTCCATAAAGGCTTCAGGATGAAATAAACCCTATAAACCCCTGCGCTTCTTAGTGAGAGAAAGACAAGAGCTTATGTAACAGACGCAAAAATCGATCCATAAAAAATATCCACAAGAATTTATTTAACTCGTATTAGATACTGCGTTGTGGAAATATTCATTTCCATTGTGAGGTGCTTAACTAGCCGTTGTTTTATAATATTTGCACTATCTGGCTCGGTAAACGCAGAAAAAAAAATTTTGTTAACATTTTTAACAAAAGAAAACTGGTTTGTGCAGCGATAGTGTCTTTATTTATTACCCGTTCATCGTCTTGTTTTCATATTTTTGTCTGTAGTATTGTCTCGTGATGTGTGCCTTTTGTTTTATCTCATACATGTTCAGAAAATAAAATAATAAAAAAAACTACGGGCCAGACAATAGAAAAGAATAATGTGACGTTTAAACAATGATAGAAACCCTCGTGTTTCGCATTTTTCTGCACCTCATCTCAAAATTTGATTTGCATGCTCCAATCAAAGTTAGAGAATGACAAAAAATAACACGCTTGAGTCACAGTAGTACGCATCGCAAGCAGAATAACTTCAACGCTAGAGTGAACAGGAATCCCGCGTTAAGGATGTTAGTCTAAGGAAAATAAATGCTTTACTTATTAGAAAAAGTAGTATAAATTTCACAAAAAGTTGAATGTTTCATACAAATTTTGATAACCAGAATAAGCAGAATAACTTCAACGCTAGAGTTAACAGGAATCCCGCGTTAAGGATGTTAGTCTAAGGAAAATAAATGCTTTACTTATTAGAAAAAGTAGTATAAATTGCACAAAAAGTTGAATGTTTCATAAAAATTTTGATATCCTGTTTTAAACAGTCAACATTGTAGTTGTAACCTTATTGCTTGCAAAATTTAGTATTTTTTATAGGCATTTGTTTTGTTTTTTCATCAGATTTATTCCACTATTCTCTACCACGACAAAGGCGATACCAAAATTATGTATATTTATTGTTCGTTAAATGCCATGCGAAAACTGTAAATTTAATCAAATTATTTTAGTTTTACAAAATGAGGAGAAAAGCAATTGGTGTGTCCTATAACCTTCGGTGATATGAGTAGAGGACGGTATATCAAAAAGGGGTAACGAATACTGTACAAAAACATGATTATTTTTGCAAACGAGCCGGAAAGCCGATCCGTGTAAGGCTACGTTAATTGATAGTAAATGCATTGGCCGAGTGAAAAATGCGTGAAATGTTTCCGATACCAACCCCTCTTCCCCGAGGATGAAACTTTTGCGAAAAAAGCAACGGATAGTGATGGTAGGCAAGGGTGGCTAAAATGGTATGCGAGGAAATTAATATTGCTACTTCCTGTTTGCTACCAATCCATTCAGTTTCGCTTGATTTGAAAAAGAGTTAATGGTGCCCTAATGACTATAAAGTGATTGGAGTATGCTAGAGATGATGTCCAACCTATGGCACATTGCGCCACAAAGGAATAGCGTTGCTTATATGCTGGTTCTTGCTGTTAATAGAAAGCAATTTTTTTTATTTTTTACCGCAAATTTTGCACAAAACAATCTTATCAAGCGTTTTATGAAATTTTACTTTTTTAAAATACATTATAGGAATGATTGATATCTTACCTTTTCAATTAAAACATCAACTAATGAACCGTACAATATACAAAAACTATGATACTAACTAAATAAATAACTTAAATTAAGAGGACCAATCATTGGTCAAGATTGGAGTGATATAAAATGTAACTGAAACTAATTTAGACTAATACATTCGTTTACAATTAATAAATTCTCTTGCCAAAAATGAGGTGAAACATGTAGTACATTAATAACTAATTGTTCATCTTACAGGGTTTTCGACGATATAATTGACACGTTCAGCAGCGCTATTGAATCGTTCGAGCATACAATTGACATATTCAGTGCGCTATTGATGTGTTCGGATGATTGTGTTGAATCGTTCAGCAGCGCTATTGACAGCTCATTTTTCCCCTCCCGTCGTGGGATAGTTTTTTTCTCCGGAATATAAAAATTTTAAAAAATAACCGTTACGACACATAAAGTGGTGGTAGTTTTGTTGTTGTTAAAAGAATTTTAACGAAATTGTAATTAAAAATAGGGAACTTAGTAGAAAACTTGTGAAAAGCGAAAAACTATCATCACGACGGGAGGGGAAAAATGAGCTGTCAATAGCGCTGCTGAACGATTCAACACAATCATCCGAACACATCAATAGCGCACTGAACATGTCAATTGTATGCTCGAACGATTCAATAGCGCTGCTGAACGTGTCAATTATATCGTCGAAAACCCTGTATTTTACTAATTTTCAACTTATTACAATATAATCAAATCATTAATTTAGCTCAACCATATTATTAGTATTTTTAAGAAACTCATATCTAATGTAAAAATAATACTTCGGTCGCAGTTTTGTCTTCTCAGCTGTGCATCCCTTTGAAAAATATTACTGAAATATGAAATATTACTCGTTTAGGGCTGCGTTGACCGATCAAAGCAAAAAACACACACACCGCCTTTGCTCAATTTTCGAACACCCTAACGGGGTAACGAAGATTAGGGTAACGATTCGAATATTAGGGTAACGTCGTGTTAATAACGTCGATGTCGCTATTTTAACAAATGTTGAAGAAAGTGGTGTGTTTTAGAGTAAAATTTTTTACACAGTAAGTAGAATATTTACAGATAGCTAATCGAATATTCTAAGAATAAGGTGTGATAAAAAAAGAAGCGGCAGTTGGATGCAATATACTGATTTGTAATATTGACAATTTGCACCTTACAAAAAAGTAAGCTTATACAGCAATTACTTTTGGCAAGAAAATATAAGAAATGCGGTATGATCATAACATTAACATCAGAACAACAAACTATAATCATCAGAGCGAAATATTACAAACTAATTAGTTTACATAACCGAGTAAGCCCGGAATAAGGTCACAACAATGGGAGAACCACGACCAGTTGCCACGACCAGTCAGAAGACCTGGTAACTGAAAAAATGGTTTCAGCTATGACCATTACATTGTTTAATACTAAAAAAAATATAAACAACATTTAATGTACTGATGCAAAATTTAACTATCTCCAGAATCCGCTACAACGTTTTTTGATGAATAATGTAGGTTAAATGTTGAAAGTTGTTTAATTGCCAGTATAATTAAAGCTCGCATAGTTGAAAAAGAGAAGATGGCTAACAGTGTCACAGGTACCAAAACGTAACCAACCGTACGAAGCAGCATTAACCATCCAGCTCTATTTTCAATTATGTACACTGTTATACATATACTTAACGAGAGCCCCCAGCTTAAAGATATGTAACCACACTCTAACGAATACCACCCAGAAAGAAACAGTATATTGGCTGTTTCCTGTGCACGCATTTCCTGTGAGTGGCCATGATACCATTGATAGCCTCCCGTAAATTCTTTGCCGCAAGTTTGTTGGCACTGCATATATTGTCGAGCATAAATATAGCTATGACAAGCTAACCGATTCGATCATGCATTTGAACACACATACACCGCTGCTCATTTTCATGCACACATATGATTACAGAAAAATCCCAAATGCAATGTATCGCTCGACAAGCGCTGTTAAAAGGTAATGGAAGCGTGCCGGTGCAGAATGCGGTTTTGGTTAGTAATAAACCAATATTTCTACCCTTTCACATGCTTTGCCCATCACATCTACCTACATGCCGTGACTCTGATACTGCATCAACCACTAATGCAGTTTTTCACCCGTTAACATAAGCGTGTAGTTAGCTATGCTTTTAGCCATGCGTAAATCCCCAAGATATTCACGGGTTGTACACAATCGGTTTTAGTCAACTCCATAGAGTCTTGTCTCTCGGTAATGTCTTCCTAACTAATGATAGAGATGTGAATTAAATCGTTCATTCATTTAATAAAAAATAATAACGTAACTGGTTAATAATTACGTTCGAGATTTTCATTTTATTTCCTAAAGAACAAATGAGAACATCACAACAGAATTTGTCATGGACCAATGTTCGTTTCGTTTCGTTTGGTATCGTATGTTTCCAACCTCCAACGTACCTCCAATATTCTCAGGACATTACTATATTCCAGAAACAAATCGCCATTGCTTCTATTAATTCGAATGAAAAAATCCGTTCTCTCAGTACAAAATTTTTGCAATCCCGTCGATGAAGATGATGTAGTTGGAAAAAGATTTCAGAATCAAACTACGCTTGCCCGTACTAAAACCTGTTAGCTCCGAATAGGATAGCTGATCGAAGGATAAATACAAGAAAGAACGTTGACACCCTGCCATTTCTACTGTTCTTCCGATCTGTTGCTGCAAAGCACCCCAAGCTGGAGCGACTCCCCTGCAGCAAGCAAACTTAGCTGCAAGGTGTCAATTAGTGGACAAAACGAACATACAGGAGAGGACGTACCGTTCATCCGGTGCAGCAGCTCTCCATGGGCAAGCTTGCCGTTTGCCAGCATGTGTGTTACATTGTATATTCAGATTATGATAATTGCACCGCCTGTAGAATAACTCAGGACTTTTTAAGACGGATGAGTTATGTTTTCTATTTATTTATTTTCTAGAAACGGCTTGGTCGTATAGTTTTCTTATCCTCAATATGCATAATCCGTTTCTCCCAAATTTGATTCATAGGTGACCTATGTCATGGATAAGGTTGATAAACATCTAGTGTCCTTCAGTTTGATGCTTTCAACATTTTCTGCGTTCAGCGTAAAAATAGATTTTCTATTTTATCTTTTTTTATAATCTGTTTCGACTTTGATATACTGTTATCGTAATCCATTAAATAACTTACAATTCTGCAGAAGAAAAACTGTATATAATGTAGACAAAAGGAGTGCTTTGGAGATGGAGTATAACTCACAATTTTATATACGTGCTTAATTTTCTACAAATACATCGGTTTCTTATTTGTTTCCTATAGATATGTCCCAGTTTGGGTTGAGTTCCACAAATTCACACTGGAGCTACAGTTCAACCGGTCCTTACTCGCCATATTTAACCTCCTGCACAACACCAACCGCTTCTCAGTTCAACAATCCGGCGCTTGGGTTCACTTGCAGCTCTGGAGAACAGAATGGAGGTCAAGATTTCTCCGCATCAGCCCGTGATTGTGTCACAAGTAAGCATACGATAAGCGATCATTAAAATGAGATTTCAATTCTGATTGAATTGCCACGTCTTTGATATTAGCTAATAATCTTAAGGCTCAACAACAAGAAATAGTACGTTGTTCAAACTTTCACATATGAGTAGTAGTTTAAATATCAAATTAAATATTTCGTAAATAAAAATGTGTCAAAACGTTTCGTTGTGTGAGAACTACGCATAAATACTCATGAAATACTGAAACTAATCAATTTCGTATCATTTGGCAGTGCTTCCGGATTCGACAGCAGCTGACCTTGATCAGCATTTAAGTAGCTTGGTAGGAGCAACGCAGCAAGCTAACAACCATATGGTGCAGACAAACATAATGACCAGTAACGGGGGCAATGGAACCGGAGCCGGTGGAAACGTTACCGGTAATAACGGCAACGGTTTAGCCACCCAAATCCCTACACACATCACCAACGGCTTGATTGTGCCGCGGTATGCCCAAACAGCCGGTACCAATAATCATTCGGATGCTTATGGGCTAACCAGCAGCCAAAGTGGGCCACGCAGCCTAAGCGACTCATCACAAGCTGAATCACCGGTACAGGACGATCTACTCTCTTCCAACACGCCCAACCTCGGTAGTAGCGGCCCTAGCTCAACGACGGGCGGCGGTGGTGGTGGTGGTGGTGGTGGCGGAGGTGGTAGTGGTGGAGGCGGCGGAGGAGCAGGTGGCGGTGGAGGTGGAAGCGGACACCATCAAAACTTCTCCAGCATCGTGATGAACCAAAGTAATGCCGGCTCCAATGCGTCCACGACGTCCAACTACGTTGGCTCGAATGGGACCAGTAGTTGCAATGGATCGCCACTCTACCCCGTCCTGCCTGCTAGTCTGCTCTATTCGCAGCTGTACACCGCGGCCAACCAGTCGGTGAGTGGTTTCGGCCATTCGGTAAATCACCACCACCATCACATCCAGTCGCCGCACGGGGCAGCAGCTGCGGCCGCCGCTGTTGTCGCCGTAACAGGAGGCAGCCCGGTGCAGAACAGTGCGTCTGCCGCAGCTGCAACTGTTGCAGCGGCCGCCATGCATGCCGGAGAGCTGCAGAGTGTGATGGACCATCTGACGGCAGGCACCAATCAAGCAGCTGCAGTAGCGGCGGCGGCTGTCTCCCATCGGCATCATCATCACCACCATCATCACCATCAAGCAGGGGCCAACTTGATCGGTGGCCACAATCTCGGTGGCCAGGGTGGTGGTGGCGGTGGAACTGGTGGTGGTAACGGGCATCCGGATCTATCGCTGATCGGCAATTGTGGAGCAATGGCGCGTGGCGCACTCGACGAGACGGGCCACAGAGTGCTTGGCGGAGCAGGTGTAGGTGGTGGTGGGGGTGGACGCCTCGGTGGACCTCCCGGTGGCTCCGGCCCAGTCGGACAAGCAGCTGACAATGGCAACTCCGTTTGGCGGCCATACTGAAAATGCGCCGTCACAGCGAGTGTGACGATGACGGCCTCCTTGACAACCATAGGCACATATCTCCCGAGCTTGTTGTCTTCGATCTCGTCTTCCTCTTCTAACTCTTCCTCTTCGTTCTCTTCCACCTTCTCCTCTTGCTTTTCTTCACCTTCCTCCACTTCGTCACCATCCCCGTGCTAATGAAATAATCCTACTCACCCTTGATTATATTCATGAAAAAAATTAGATTACAACACACCAGAGAGATAATACAGGTAGCGAATGTGATGACAAAGTGAGGTTGGAGGGAAAATGAGACATGCGAAAAGTTATTGTGCACACACACACACACACCGACACACACTTACATGCGCACGCAGTGCTGAAATAAAGTAGTACTAGAACGTGCCAACCTTCCTCTAGCGGATAGCAAGGAGTGAGCCAAGCTGTTGAACATTTATGATTACGCGCTTATTTGTACATAAACACTCACATACATGACTCTGCTCATTAGTTATAGAATCGTATCAGCCCATCCCGCACCGTCAAGCGGATAGTCTGGGTACAACAGTTTGGGCAATCATCGTCAAATCGTCGCTATACAAAATCTGTCCTGAGAGTTAGTCCAAAAAACAGTTACTACTATTATATGTCCAAAGGTGAAGAACCCAGTACAGCACATTAGTATGATTCATATTTGTGGTAGTTATGTAAAGTGTGGGTATGGGGCAACGAGTTCGAGCAAATGGTTACAAATAATACACCAGAACTAAACGCACGCCGCATCTAAAGAAAATGCAGAAATCATGCCCTAGATATGGTTAACGAGAAATTGTAAACCGGCTCCTTCTGTTGTAAGCAAACACAACAAAAGAAAAAAAATAGGAAGGAAAAAGTTACCAGTAAGCCGACGTTCGACGTGGTGCGAAGAATGCTTCGATAAAACCGAAGATCTAAGACATCCGAAAGGAAGGCAAATGAAATTTCGCTAATAAACTAACTAAATTACTATAACTCGATTCGATTGTGTTTAGGAGCATAGATATACTAACGCGTAGCACAAGCGACTAAACTAGAGTCCGATGGGTCGAATGTATTTAGCAGCAGCTACCTTACAGCATGCTAACGGCAAAGCAAGTAAGCAAGCACACACATAGAAACACGCCGGTGTCGAATCGGTGCTTTCATTCGCACAGTAGACAGTCGACTTCTGATAATAACATAATGTTTCCAGTATTGATGGTTTATCAATAAAAGTTAAAGAAAGTCCTACCTTCTGTTATGGTGTCGTGTGCAAAAAATAAAAAGACAACTCAAACAACCTAAATAATGTTGTGCGGAACGAGACAATTTTGTGCATCGTCTTCAAATGTGTATTTTAAAAAGAGGTTTGCCGCAACTGACGAATGTGTGAAGCACAAAAAGCAGACCAGTGAGTATCCATGACGTGAGTATTATAAGATGGTACATTTCTGACAATATAGTTCAGATTGCATCCACCTCCTGCAAAATCAGAATATTATATTTCACTTGTTACAAATTTCAATTATAATGTTTAGTTACGATAAAATACGAATTGTTTTTGTTTTTATTTCCATTTTCAATAGAGTGTCGATGACACATTGTTTATGGTTCTTCCCTTTTTTGTCATAATTGGCTCTTGGACAGAATGTAATAGATATGAATAACATCTATACTTCAAACATTAACAACAATAATAAAAGAAAGATAGAACATCAAATATATTTGCATGTTTTCTTCAAATTTATTTGCAAGAACAGCATATTTGTACAAAGTAAAATAAGATAGCTTTATTCTCAATAATTTCAAATCGGTTCGTCAGGTAATCTTCTTTTTAATCCTTGGAGTACGTTCAAATAAAAGTTCAAATAAAAAGCAAATTTACCGAAAATTAAATAAAGAAAATTTAAAAAAGAAATGTTTGAGAAAAGTATCTCTTTCTCTCTGTTTCATCCTGACGTAACTATTTTACGATTTTTTTATATGTGAGAACGATACACTTCTTTACTATAAAGTATCAATACCTTAAACCAATCTCCTGCATGCTCCTTGCAAAAACTTGGCTATGTAGATCTGGCAATAAAAATGAAGATTAGCAAGACCTTTAGTTAATTGTGTCGATTTCCTTTCTTCAAATCTACCCGAAGTCGTACAAGCGAAGTGGACGTGAATTATGCTTCTATGACTAGAGACAGTTAAATCCCCCACTACCTGACAAATTAAAACTTCTTGACTGGTTTTCCCCGTCGTAACAAGTACAAGAATAGACGTTGACATGTAGATAATTAACAATCTTTGTGTATAAAACACAAAACAAGAAGAGACCTACACCACACTTGCGGTATAAAAGTTATCTAATTTACTCATGCCATCCCCGCTGATAGACAGGATGGAGCTTCTATCTAGAAATTCTAAATATCTTTATAAGACTAATGCTTCCCGGCATAGCCAGCTTAATGGCCGGCTCAATAATAAGATAATAGAAGTATATTACTTTTTATTAGATCTTAGTTCACCTTCGTACACGCCTTCTTCCCAATTCTACAGCCAACTCTAAGCGACGTTGTTGTCGTATTGGCTCTTCCGTTATCACCGGACCTTGCTGTCTCCTTACCTGGTGCTGATAAAAATCGACGTCACCCGGTGTTTATGTTTCCAACACAGCTGAAGATGCGCTCTAATACGAAAGCAGACTTGCCGCGGTCGCCTCACACGTAGTTTTTTCTATAAACAGTGCCTTGCCAGACACAAACCCTTGAATCGATAGAAAAGAATGTGTCGCGTCGACTCCATAGGCAGACAGGGACCGAGGAAAATTGAAACTTGTCTAAATATTCGAAGATGCATCCGTATCCTGGCTCAGGTGTAAGATAACCTTGGTAATCCCAAAAATTAACATACACATGATTTATATAGAAGCAACATTACACAGAGAAACGGCTTTTCCTCTAAATGGGAATGCGCTATTGAAACGTTTTTCAATTAATATCATGTCAGCTAGAAGCCAAATTCACGGTATTATACAAAGTGAATCACGTGTTTGAAATAAATCGAAAATATCAGATATCAAATATCAGATATCAATTAGATATTCGATCAGAAATCAGAACATCAATCCGAAATATCAGATGATGAAACATCAGGACCCTCGGAACATGGAGATTGCAAAACAACCTTTAGAGAGAATTTCAAAATATCACAAAGTGATATGAAGTGTTCTTGTGAGATTGGGATATACCACAAAACTACACAGAGGTAGGGAACACATCATAAGTATTCGGAAAAATTTATTGATATGAGTAGATAGATATTTGCGGCTAATCTTATAGTGTGACGATAGTGAAAAACCATATTTGATCTATGAGCGTTTAGGTGCCACTTTCAACCGTTGTAAACTGACACAGGTTCAAGCTTCACGTGACCAGATGTTTCACAACTCAGCGTTAATAGTCAACCTCTTTTTTTATTGTAAGCATTTAACGAGAGTGATCATTTCCATAAAAAGAAAATTCTTCTGTACAGTTGCATTGCATGGGAGAACAAGAACCGGTTGATAATTTTTATTAAGGAACATCATAGTACATATTAACGGCGTTTACTCTGAATTTGAATAGGATATTTAAAAAAAAAACTCTTAAATACTCCTTCAATAGCTCAAAAGAGAGATAATCTATAATCGTAACATGTATGATCCACATCTAATTTTTTATAATCTATAATGTGTAGGACCGGGCCGGTGATGAAGAAAATGATGAAGAAGAAGAATCTATAATCTAAAGGTATAGTAGCATGTATGTGAAGTAATAACACTGACTAACACTGTAGAAACCGATACAATTTCGTTCTTTATTCGATTACAGCGTAGCGATTACTTCCAGAATCGTCGCGCGCACTGCATATATATATCGCTCCTGGTTCGTCTCTCTCTCCCTCGCACTCTCTCTCTCTCTCGCTCGGATTAACCCTATTCGTGGCACTCCGTCCCATTACTCCACAC
>KI915088.1:0-10527 GCA_000473445.2 Anopheles farauti
CGATAAGCGATGGATGTTATCGCATATCACCAGCGAAGTTACGATCGGTTCAACACTTCCCGGAACCGAAAAATGTGTAAAATAAAAATATATATTCGCATTCATTTTTATATATGCATTTATACATGCATTCATTTTTCGGCCTGCACCTGCGATAGGCGATCGCTTTGCTCGAGTGCTCATTATGAGACGAACAATGTCTGAGTTTAAGATAAAAAAAACTTGTACTGTTTCTGTGAGCTGAAGATATATTCAAAATCCACTTTTGTAATTTGCACGGGTAGTATCTGGACCTTACCTGACTTTTCATTGGATCAGTATTAAGTTGGCACATGTAACCTCCTCTATCTTCCTCGGTTACTGATTTAATGTGAAGGTTCCAAGTATTTTGGTCCGCGTGCGTAACTGTAACTCTTGGGTTGTGGGTTATAACGTGTTCATGTATTGCTTGAATTGCTTTCGTGTCTGCCTTCAGCCAGCCAACCTGTAAGGTTTAGAAAAAATAAAAACAATGCATTTTCGTAGTCAGTTACTAAAAAAATTGTAAATCAAATCTGCATACTTGTAATCAGATGTTTCTAATATGAAATAGCGGTTCCAATAGTGGTTCAATAGATCTAATAGTGCTGTAGTTATTCTTTCATTTATCAGGACCTTCTTTCCATAGTGAAAAGCGATAGCCAGCGTTGCTGGTATTAAGTGAGTGTGAGAGAGAAATAAAATGAAAGAGATAAAGAAGGAAACAGCGTTGATCAGATGCGCTTTCCCTATTATTTGCGATCAACAATAGTTTGCAAACATAAATTAGAATCACACCGTTTGAATTGGTGGTTGAAAAGAAAATGAAGAATTAACAATATGTCAAAGTTTACGGTACAATACAAGAAGAGGAATAAAGAGCATTCTCGGATTATCGAGATATTAAGAATTATGAAGATTAGGAAGAATCTTTTAAGAAGATGAACTAGGAAATTTAAGGTACAAGAAGAAAATCGGAAAAACGTACAATTTACTACGAGGTCAACTATCAAAGTATAAGTGTTAGATCCATTGAAATTCTGAACAAATTCAGGAAAATTTAATCTGAGGAAAAGTCGTACGAGATTTGGTACAAACAAACAGAATGATTAGCAGAAGCAGAAGAGAGTAAGTGGTAAGTGATAACAGAGAACGTCAGTCTGTTCTTGATCGTCAAATAAATCAGTCGTAAATGAATTTTCTATTTTTAACACTCATACATTTCCTAGAACAGGAACATGGGAACATTTCCGGTGAACATATTTCCGGGAGATTATTATTGTACTAATCAGTGTCTATTTGAGGAAAGCAATATATGGGCTGAGTTAGTTAATGAATGATTAAAATATTCAAGTACTACTCCATTTCGCTAATATTAGTAACTGAGCTGAGCTTGAAAAATAAGTAATAAACTCATGTTGTTTATAAAACAATAAATTAGAAGCCCCACAATTTTTTATTTTAAAATCTAAAACATACTCCATCATGACCATCTTGAATTGAATTGAATCTTGAATGCACAGAAAAGGAATCAGAAAAATGGAGTGTAAACAGCGCTTGGCACGTTATCATAAATTCGGTAGCCTTGTCGTATTAGATAATTCACAAATAATTTAAGCGAATGAACTACATGAACATAGATTTAACGTTTAGTGGCTTAAGCAGCAGTAAATTTGTTCAATTTATCAGGTTCAAATCTGTAACGATTAAAAAAGTTCAACATTTTATAAAAAAACACTGCTAGTACTACGTTGATCAACATAACTTTTGACTATCCTTTCAAGATTTCGTTCAACAGCTTTCATATAATTTTGCATAGCACTGTATTAAAACAGTAATGAGGATTTTTAAGTAATGTATAATTTTGAAGACATAATAGATAATTGTCCTTCTCGCAGTAAATATTTGCTCTCCTCCTTATTGGCGTAACGACCGAAGTCATGCCTGCCGTTTTACCGGCTTTCTAGACTGATTTTTTACCACCATAGCCGGTTAGTCACTCCTCGCTAGGGGGAGACGGTCCGAATGGGATCATGGTACCGGTCCTGTCGTGTAAAGGACCGGCGCCGCTACCACTACACCACCGGGCCGCTCATTTTAATTTGCTAAATATTTGCTCTATGGCTTTAATAAAACTATCGTCAAGCTATTTTTTATCTCAAATGTTGCGCTTGCCAGGTAATAAACTCCAAAGTTAATTGTTGTTTAGATCGGGCATGTTAAGGGACGAAAGGTTTTCGCGTCACACATAAGCTTGTTTTTGAAATGAAGTTAAAAAAAAAGAAATCCACCCAGTCGGACGGATAGGCAAATTGATGCATTAACTTAAACTTTGAATTTTTCTTCGAGTGGACTAGGGAATTCTGTCATGTCTAATACGATTCTTCAGATCGAATGAGTGCAGCTGTATATCTCGTTATCATCATGGCTTATTAAAATTCTTATATTTTCAAAACTTATCACATAATTTCCTTCTCAACATATCGCTTTTCCACTAAAGCACCAGAAAAAGGTAAAGGGAGTACACATTCGACATTACCATGGCCCTTCGAGAGACGCCACGATTGCGACATCATACACCTTTTGGTGAATATTGTGCTGTCAAAATAAGTGATGCCACTATGTTAACACAAATCTGTATTTTTATCGTTTTGAACTACATTCTAATGTACTTTTTGTGAGCCTAAATTACCGTAAAATAATTTTCTGACAAGATATTTAGATCATTACATTTTTGGATGAACTAATAGTGTAACACCATCTTCAACTAATTTATCACTAACAGCAACTGCCATAACAGCAACTACCTCATCGTAATGGATTTAACAAAATATATCTAATAACAAAATTTACGTGGAATCAGAACAAAACTAGGCTCTAGCAAAGTGTTTGTTGAGTGTGGGACGAATAATAATAAGCGATAAGGCTAAAGCGCCAGGAAAGTTATCGGATGTCAACAAGCAATATAATAGCGATGATCTTAAATAAGCACCAACCGCCACGCTAGATAACCAACAACAAACAAAACGCCCACATTTAGTGAATTCAGTAAAATAATTGCCAAATATTTGTCTAGTACTAAACGTTCAGGAAAGGAATAGGTAAGATTTCAAGATGATATAATATCCAGGGATTCTAACAATACATGATGTTACATTATGGGATTCTAAAATCAATTATGCGTATACACATTTAAAAAATATATATCATCATTTAGTGTAAAAGTAGCGAAAATTGAACGAAAACATCACTTGTAATCAGTTTTATTTTTATCCTTGACGTCCCTTGACTGCTCGCTACACACAACTAAGTGTTACCCCACTCTGTCATAGTAAGTTTTAGAAGTAAAAATAACCAGTAAAATCCACATTCTGGACAATCCGGAAAAATCCTAACGTAACGTAAGCGGAGGAAATGTAAGCAAAGATCCTAAAAGTACGCATTTGTTTGGCCACAGTTTATTTGTAATTAGACAGTTGTCTACAGGCGGAATGGACAACAAAGCGAATCAATTTTGTTCATTACTAACAGTACATACGGTATATCTAGATATAATATACATCGAAATAAAGCGAATTTTAAGTCTTGTCAGAATTTAGAAGTAATGAGTTTCTCTCCACATTCCCTTATGCACAAATACTGGAATCCTATGCGGTCCTTAAAGGGTAGCAAAAAATGGACACTTCAGAACGTTCTCCTGTGTACCAGTTTCTTACGAGTTTTTTTAACCTAATCTTTTCGAATCAGACTACCCCTGTAGGCGGTATCCTGGACAGTAACAATGACGATGAATACCTTTTCTAATCGTCTAGAGGAATTATAGGCGTCTATAAACCCTACTGATCTCGTCTTCGCTTTTGGTGATTTCAATATCCCATTAATATTTTGAAGTTATACTTCTTCATCACACTTCAACACTATTTTTCATAAAATAAAGTTTATTAACATGTGTGATTTATAAGAAAAAAATAACACTTTGAAAGACTTAAGTAATTAGGATTGACGAAGACAAACACGCATGACGTCTTAGTCAATCATTATTGCCAATGATGTGGATGAAGTAGTTTTCAAAAACTACTGCGTTTGTTTGCACCTATGCCATGTAGTACAGGCAATTACAGAAAACCGAACGATAAGGACGACGACGTAGGACACCCTGAAAACACGAAGCTTATGTGCTGCTGCAGCAGCTGCCAAACGTCAGCAACTCTTCTGCAGCAGACGAACTTGTGTTCCAGGGTGTCACTTGCAGGGCAAAACGTGCATAACAATGACGGGACGCGGTTCATACGGTATAGCAGCTCATTAACAGTGTGCTGGGCTGCTGGGACGACAAACGGGAACGATGAATATTGCGCCATATCTTCGACCAGCTCACTGACGGAGACTCCATGACTACTTTCGGCTGTGGTAGCCTCTCCGCCAGTGTCTGTCGAATGATGCGTGTGGTGAGGGCTGCGGCAGGAGTGTACCCAAGTTGCTGGATGACGATCCAAAGGCACGGGTACGTTGACGGAACAGAGACAAATTTCAGAGGGTTTCCAGCACAACCGATGTGCTGCGCTCCGACTCGTAGACACTCCTGTTCCGCAACATACCGATCCGTCAGCAGCGCTTGGGTACTTATAGCGGGAATGTGGAGGTTGAGGCCGCCTCGGTTGAGGGGCAAAACCAGCTGCTGCAATGGGATTCGAAATCCTCCGGAGCCATCCCAGAGGAACGAGCCCATGGTGCAGGTCACTTTCGCTATGTCCATTGCACGGGCACCACAAACCGACGCAACGAACCACAGCTTAGGGAGGAGAGGTTCAGCAAAATGGCCTTCTGCACCAGGTTTAGGTCCCGCACGTGATGTAGCCTCACTTCATTGCTTCCCGGATGTTGTTGGAAAACAATATGCAGAGAAGCCGCAGCCTCTCCTCCGTCCTAAGCCATGGGACCTGGAACCTGGTCGCTGGTATGGTGTATCCCACGTCGATCGACACTAATAATTATCAGTCGTTTGAGTTCTACATACCTAATTGGATTACACTGAGCAACTGGTCTTTGGTTGACTGATTTAATAGGAACGATCTATTTACCTTGTTCTATCGATGTCTCAAGGAGACGTTAGTAGTTCAGCAGTTATGCCAATAATCAATACAGACTGGCATCACCCGCCGCTTGAAACATCGTTATCAGCAACCAATCTCTCAATAACACTTAGAATAGAGTGTGGTATTCGTTATAACTTAATTTGAAAACTTTTACCATAGAAAATTTGAAGAATGATTGTTAGGGCTATTTTTTTAACTTATACACTCTGACACCAATGAAGACAATATGATACAATTATTTAGTAGTATGGTTACCTCTTTTAACCCTTTTTACCCTTTCCCCTCTTTCATGTCTCCTCTGAACCTCATTAGTCGGCTGGTCTTTAAGTATGTTGAAGAGGGATATAGCTCCGTGCTTACACTTATTCTAATGTCCAATTTTGATAAACCTCAACTATGAGGCTGTTTTCCTAAGTTATGGAAAGGGTATAAGTCCAAATTAGTTCTCGACGGTCATTAGTTTAGAAACCTGTAGCATATGACACATCCTCTAGCATATGACACACACAACTTGTTTTTTGTGTGTTGTTAGTCAAATAAAGAATGTTTAGGATGGTGAGTTCCTCTTTGCTTGGAAGTGGAATTTTGACTGAGAGTGGAATTTTAAATAAATCCAGAGTTTTCTATGAACATGTTTGAGCCGTTTGTGAACTGTCTGTTTTATTTTTATTATTTTTAATACGTTGTTAGGCCTCTGACTGGATTCTGGAACGACCAGAGTCAGTTCCTAACGGAATCGCTCGACGGTTCTTGACCTTTAGAAGAGGGGTACGAGACTCTAACTTATTTTCAGACCGAAGTAAAGAAGACTGAAAACATACTCATCCAACATCCGTAGGATAGCAAAGCAAGAGAAAGAAAATTCTAGATTTGAACTGATCAGTGTAGAAATGCATTTTTTATTTTAATTAAATAAAATTTTTGTTGAAAATTAATTTTATTTTCTAGAGTTTATGTACTATTATGCTTCACCACGTTAGTAAACTAATAACTTTGCTCAGATATATGGTTTTGTAATTCGTACGATTGCTAGCTAGATCTTAAAGAGTACCTAGTTTCAAAATTTTCTAGCGCGTTAAACGTGCCATTAGAACTGTATTGCATTGCACCTGGATAGGGGAGTAATAATGCATCAGCAGTTTGGAACATTCTATAGTGTTTGAGGACATGTTCGTTTCCAGCTCTAACATGAACTGCTCCACCTAATGTTGGGCGGCTCCACCTAATGTTAGTCTAACTAACACACGGAATACCTGCGTGACGGTGCGCGTGTTACAGTAAATCCAACTATAGAGAACATCCTGCTTAAACAAAATCTTTGCAATTGTTGCGGGCAGAGTTGTTTCGGAACAGTATCCGCGAAGGTTGATTCCTGCTTCCGTCCTCTGTCGTAACAAGTGCTGCGTCTTCGCTAAACCTTGCATGGTTTAGCTGGTGCAGGAGTTTCTCCCAAAAGAAAGTACACTTCTTGTTGCTCTCTTTGGATAGAATCTGGTTTATTCATAATTTTGAAGTTGCTTATATACTAACAATTGTCTTCGTATGCGTATCAATCGTTCGCGGATTTATCATGATATTTATTGTGATCAATAACAATTTTTGTTATTATTATCGGCATCAGCATAGTTTATCAGCAAGATCGTTCTGATTGTTATGAATACTTGCGTTTTGCGTTGGTGACATTTTTTGTGTTTACTTCAGAAATTATGCTCGCGGTTATTCTGATGCTCTTGGTCAAGATGCACATTTTGTGCTTACGATGAAAATTTTATGCTGTATGATCTTGCCTATGATGAATCATGTATAATCAGTGATGTGATGCATCACTCGAGTTGGACCTAACGTTCTGTGAATCATACTTTATGCTGACGAAGCATTTTATGTGCCCTGGTGGTTTGCGTATCTTTGGGTTGCGCGGATCGTGGTGTTTACATTTGAAGCGTTTGCTGCGCACGGAGCGGACGATGTTTAAATTCGAAGCGTTTTATAGCAACGTACGAGTCATTGGTTCTGAGCGCATATCAATGCTTCGGTTCCTCAACGTATGTCGACGTGTGGTTTCTGATCGTATATCGACGCGTGATTTCTGATTGCTTATCATTATTGCCGTGTACTCAACAGCAATCGAACTCGGAGCAAGCGAGTTAACAAATCTGTAGATGATGGTTCTGGTCGCAACATTTTCGCAATGGGAAATGCCGCAATCACAATGTCTGCACGAGCCATGGCAAACAGTAGTACTCTGCCGCTGCTTCCTAGACTGCGCGACTGTCGAGAACTATTGTTTGACTTCCGCATCCTTAGCTGGTTCAGGTGACGTCGATGAGTGCCGTGATCATCCGTTTTAATCTCGTACATAACTCTGCCAATCGGACGAACGATTTGCGCTGGAATCCATTTCCAATAATTCCTGAAGAAACATTTAGCATACACAAGATCGCCGCTCTGGAAATCTGGTTCTCGTTGTTCTACTGCTTCCTGCATCGCATAGGTGTTATAGACAAAAGGTGGAATGAACGTTCTCTTTCAATTGAAGCCTTATATTCACCTTTTTGCACAAACCAGAGCCCTTAAATACTTCCCACTCTGCCGATCCGCAATCGACTCTATTGCAGAGGTAGAAGGGTCCAAGCACGAACCGAAAACGGTTTTGTCCGGCTTGCTGTACTGCAGTATCCTTCACGATGGCCGTATCTCCCACAATCCAAGCACTTGCGAGAAATTTCAATGCAATTTTTCAGTCAATGAAGATCGCCACATAGCCAGCACAGTTTTGGCGACATAGTTGTTGATTAAGGATAAGGATACTGCTGTTTCTGGTAGCTTTGTTGGTTTTTCGGCGCAAGACGTTTCAGCTCACTGCGCAAGGCACATTTCCGTCGGTGGCAATCAATGCGCTGTCTACTGTTATACTTGTTATGCGCAGAGCTTCTTTTTTGATGTTTTCCTTCTACCGAATGGTCAAGTCCGTTTGCGTTGATTCAACCCATGTATTATTTTTATGATGTTTATACGAAGATTATGGGTCGAGTGATCGACTCATATTATTCGTCGCGTATGTAACACCTTCATTTCATTATTAAGTAATGAATCTGAAAGCACACACTATTAAACAGGACTAAAATATCCACACGTTTCAGAAACACTTACCTGATAACATAAATGTGTGCTAAATTACCCAGCATAACAGAACAAAAAATGCAAAAAATATGTAAGCAAACGGATCGCATCGCTTCGCCAGCAAAATTCATCGCCAAAAACAATCGATCAGCGATAATGGCGTTTACCGACGCTAGCGCCTTAATCTAGGATATTGAACTACTGACCGTCGGGATCTAATCTGTACTTATACCCTTTGTGCTTATATATCAAATAAGAAATTTCTTTTCTGGACAGGAGTTTTGCTCGAAGAAACTCCTCGAGTGACTGCAGATGCAGTGACCACACGATTGTGCGGCCGACAGGGTAACACGGCGAGGTAGCACTCTCTCGTTACATAGCGCGTTTTCCGTTTATATCAATACTTGCAAATAAATGTTCAGTTTGTGTCCGAACATAACAGTCCATATGCAAATAAGTTAGTAACAATGATGTCTGATGATTATGATAGATTTACTCTATTTTATTTTGATTTTATTCTATTTTGGTTGGGCACATAATACCTGTAAATAATTGCAACTGCAACTGCAAGTCAGAACCATTAATGCATGCAAACACGGAATTGTTTATTACCAGTATCCGTAACGAAAACTAAAAATAAAGGGAGCCCGATAATTACATATTAGGGTATGATAATGTTAGCGATCTATTAATATCATATCATATCGCTTACTTACATACTGCGAGCAAAATGGTGCATTTGTTAAAAAATTGTCGATGAAATTATAGATTTAGTTTTAACGTTACTTGTTACGTTTGGTTACTTTTATTATTGTCGTGAAAGAAACGATTCCAGATTATTTATATGAAAATTATGTTGGAATACGACTACATTTATGTAAGAAGGAGGAACACTCTAACGATTTTGCAAGTCCGAACTAGCTCTTTATTCCGTCAATTCTCTTCTTGCGTTCTTCACCGTCACGCTTTATATACGGTACTCCCTATGGCACTTTTGCGGTTATTATGCAGTTATGCTGTAATTAGACGAGGAAAAATAATGTCAGATGGTTTTGGGATATTTTCTGTCAAACTGGGCTCCGGCGCGGCGTTTGGCATAAAATATCCACCCGCTCGTGTAATAACGATACATTGGGACGGAGCGGTTATTTTGTGTAATAATGCTTTTAATAATGATTGTACAATGCACGGACAAAACTGTAGGTGAATGCAAAACCACAGGAAAACCAAAACAAACCGAAATGTAAACAAACAACCATTTTGACAGGAAATATCCAGTCTGAAAAAATCAGAACTGAGCATGTCGAATTCTGATTTGCGGTCTGGATATTTTCTGCAAAACGCGATTTGGCAGAAAATATCCAAACCATCTGACAGTATATTTTCCATCATCTAATAACCGCATTTCTGTCGTCTCACTCTATTTCGATATCTCTTTTTCTTTCTCTTTCTCTTTCTCTTTCTCTCTCTCTCTCTCTCTCTCTCTTGTCCTGTTCCTTTTTAACTCTACAACCAAATATTTCTTCTGTTTACATTTATACGATTTTATACGCTTAAGAATATGACTTTAATAGTTATTAAAAATCGTTTGGTCTATGGTCACCAACGACACAAAAACATGGAAATCAGTTATGGTGAAGTGGGTTAGCCGCTTTACTCAGGTCACCCACTGCTCTGTGATTTAATTAAATTAAGTGTTTACAGACATTTATAATCATGACCTTATAATAGATTTTCCATGTTCGTTCAGATTATCGTTCGATTACTATGTTATCACATTTGTTCTCATGATGTGTACTGGACGAATGTGTTATGATTTATAATAGGACATATAAAATATTAGATACGATCGATAACGCAATCGAATTTGATTGTTTCGTATTAAACATCTTCAATAGAAACCTATTGCTGCCTATTTGATTCTATTTTATTCTGCCTATTTTTTACATTTTTTAGATTTTTTTATAGGATAAACATCCGTTTATCGCTGGCTAAACTGTACCAAGATTATATGCAAAAAGATCAAATTAAAATCTTCTTATATCCGGAATAATTTAATAATACAAAAAATAATAATTGTTGTGGTGTGAACGTGTGGAAGCGAGGCTTAATCCAAACAGAATTTTTTGACCGTTCTCTAACAAAACTCTCTCGCAACGCTATATCCATCTCACTTCTTCCCACCCTCGGCATTGGCTGCGGAGAGTCGAACGCGTCGCACCTTCATTCTCTGGCGGTCAGAAATCAGTCAAGAGAATTGACCGTACAAAACTGCTTCGGCTCACTCTCAAGA